>JAXIVJ010002026.1:67500-119816 GCA_036785665.1 Chirona hameri | reverse complement strand
GGGCGGCGAAATCCGCCCACCCCTCTGGTTTTTCAAGGATAGTACAAAAACGTCAGCGTGCAGCACCGGTGTTTTTGCATACCTGTTTGGAAATTAACTACCCACATTATGTAAAATTCTTGAATTCGGGTTATCTCAGGTCAGATCACCAGACCAGGTCAGGTGATGACCCCAACCTCCAAAACGTTTGCGGTAGTACCGCAGTCCCAGTTTTAAGCCGATTGGTTTCAAACTTCCAGGATTTAATAAGGTCATAGATACCTACAATTTATTTATCTCGGATTTATGATATCTGTGACTTAAGGTCAGGTCAATTTCGTGACCGCCAAAACTATTTTGTCAATAACTATCGACATAATGAAGATAGAGAAGTGAAAATGGTACCAATGTGTTTGTCTCGTCACGACACGTCTCTCAATATGCAACATGACTTACTTTTTTACTTGACCTTTACCTGAGGTCAAATAAATCAGTTGACCTAACCTGATCAACATTATTATGATTCAAAGTGCCTTGACGAGACAAACACGGTGGCGTCAAACTTATTTCTTTATATTAATTAGGTAAAGGTTATTTGCGAAAAACGGTTTTGCCAAAACATAACCTTTTTGACATTTGATGACCTCTGGAGCCTCAACTATTAACCTGAGCTCAAATCTGAGGACAACTTAGCCACTTAATTTTTCAAAAGCTTTAGATTGCTTTTTTCTGTTTGTTCCTAGCTAACATAGTTCTTGAAATATTTGGGGGTGTTCGAAGCGAAGTCCTAAAACTGGAAAATCTCACCTTCGATGACCTCTGGTGACCTTAATATTGACCTGACCTAAAAAAAGACTGATATACTTTCGATAGAGCTTGTCTCGAGCTATCTAACGCCGGTTTCCTCTTGACGCTACGTTGCTTTTTTTAGATCAAAAGGGGGGCGAAATCCGCCCCCCCCCTCCAAGGCGTGCAATTATCGGATGCCCTCCAGGGCGCGTGTAACCTGACAACTTTTCGCCGCTCCTGCTCATGATTGTTGGAGAGGGCATATTCCCAGCAAACACGCCCAAATCGTGGCCAAGTGGGATTTTTATGGGCAAGGTGGACAGCTGGGTAGTGGGCTATAGCTGGGCAAGAAGGAGGGCTGATGGTGGTCCCCACTTGGGATGCCCAATATTTTTTAATTGTAACAAGTTTTGTTAATGAATTAACTTCACCAAAATGGTCTGCCTTCTTGTAAACACATTTTAGGATACAACAAAATAGTAATTTGTTTGGTGGGTTTATGCTGGGCCAGTGTTCTGAAAACCATACATTTTGGTGGAAAATGACACCTAAATTAAATCCTTTTAACCCTATTTGTAACAGGGGGGGGGGGGGCGGATTCCGCCCTCCTCATGTTTTTTGCAGATATCTCCAGAACGGCGGAGAGCAGGCTCATGAAATTTTGGGACTTTTGATAGAATTGAATACCGCATTTGGAGTTAAAATTTTAAGTTCTTAACCTGAACAGAGGCGGTTCTAGGGCACAGTTTTGGGTGGGTTCGGAGGCGACATTTGGCGAAAATACGGAAATGCGATCTTCACGGTTTCTTCCTAACTTCCTCAAGTATGAAGGAGTTACATCGGTTTACGGTGATTGCAACAAGTGCAAATTAGTTGATGTTATTGAAATATCATAAAAATTGCATGGCAGAGGCGGTTTCAGGGGCTTGAAAGGGGGGGGGGGGGGGGGTTCCAGGAAGTATTCAATGCTTGGCGAGAAGCCAATAGAGCGATGTAAGGGACATTTATAGCTATCAAGATGTAAAAGATAGCTTCTGCTTCCATTATTTGCATAATTTATTACATATAGAGTTTCAGGGGCGTGTTCAGGCACATGAAAAGGGGATGACTGACATGGTGATGACGATATGCCAGCGATAACGGCGCAATAAACGTTTAGCTTATAATGATATATGCACATATGAGGCCAGAAAAGGGGATAGTCATTTTTTGCAGAGACGCGCTCAGGAATGGAAAAAAGGGGTCATATTATTGCAAGGAAACTAAGAGGCATGGGCGTACAATGACATAACATACTGCAGTTTTCGGATGAAACACGCACCACAGGCTACTCTACGAACGATTATAAGATAATAGGCGAGTCCAGGTAGGGTAAAAAGGGGGGTAAGCAATGTTAATTGGAGTTGTAAGTGAAATAGTCACTGTTGACTAGTTAGTATCATAATAGCGGATAATATACTTATCAAAAGGTCTTGCACCGCCCCAGATTGGATCCTGGATACGCCTATGATGAAGTACAACATGCAAAAAGGAACTATCTACGATCAGTAACATATTTATAGTGCTGGGTAGCAACTTGTCTGCGGTTAATATTTTTTCCCAATTTTACCTCCCTTTTTCACTAACCTGGTACCGCCTATGGCAAAAAATATGATTTATAACTGTTTTTCTAATGTCACAATCACATACCATTTCATTTATAAAAACAAACATCAAAAAATGGTTTTATTACGGATTTACTTTACCCCCATATTCAGTGACCTGCACACGCCTATGATTTTTGCATTTTCAAACGTCACCGTTATATATAAATTTACAATTCAATCTCTATCGATTCCTATTGGTTGTGCTAAAATCGGTCCATAAACATGAAAGAAGCTATGTTGGATCAAAATACCACTCAAATTTGTCATTTTTGCCCCCTGTTGCCCCCCTATCCAATTTTGTATTTTATTTTATTATTTAGAAATGTAGATCGTGTTGAGGAGAACCAAACAACGTTTCATTTTTGAAAATCGGACTGGTAGATCTCGAGATCTCCGGGGGGGGGGGGGCGGAATCCGCCCCCCCCCCTGTTACAAATAGGGGTAGCCTCGCAAAAAAAAAATATTCAAGCCGGGTTTTCACCTCCCGTAGTCATGAATACGAATGTCGGGTGACCATTGTTTGTGAATTAACACCATTATTTAAACTGATGTTTAATTTAGTATACCTCATGTCGTTTTAGAGAAAAGACAACAGGCTTTAACCCTCGCCCTACGGATTTTTTTCTTCTCACCTTCGCCCTACGGGGGGCTGACAGGCCCCCCTGTTAACTTCCAAACCAAGCAACTTAGAGCAATGCAGTAAAAACCAGCATGTTTCCTGTCTTGAGAGAAATCTAACAGTTTGCGATTTTTATATTTCAGGTCAATGGATGACCTTCCAGGTCAAGTGAATGACCTCGGGTTTACTACGTCCAGAACAGCGATTTTGCTCTTCAGAAAACCTCAAAATGAGAATGTAATAAATGCAAATAAAAAGGCATGTTCCAAGACCAGTTTTGGCTCAGAAATACAGAAAAGGTAATTATTTGTTCGTATCTTGTCAAAAAAAGTTTTAAAAAATATTTGAAAAAAATGACGCCATCAGTTTCTTACACTTACGGAGCCATCACTCAGTCAAAAATGAAGATATTGCTTTGAAATTTGGTATGAGTATTTTCCATACTCAGTTCTCTCACATATATTCCGGTTTTTCTAACATCTTTGAAAAATTTATTTTGTGGGGATTTTTCCTAAAATATCATTTTTTTGCATTTTAGGGGTCTAAAGCCAATTTTTTTTTGAAAATCCGAGATTGCCATTTTAAAGAAAATGCCATTTTGTATCTTTGGTGAATTGCGTTTACAATTTCCATTAAAATTCTGTTTTCTACGATTTGTCAAATATTTACCGTTTTTCCACCAACATGACGTTATTAAAACATGATTATCTCCCAAACTACAAAACAAATTTCAATTACATTTTTACAGCATAAGTATAATTGTTGTAAACTTAGCTACTAAAAATTGAAGCAAGATGCGCTGCATATGTACAAAGTTATTCAAGAAAAACCTCAGTGGGGGGTGTCAGGCCCCCCGTAGGGCGAGGGTTAAAAACACATGAAATACCGTGAGCAAACATGGATAAATACTTAGTTACCTTGGCAGAGGAATATCGTGAAAATACGTTGTGTTACATACGTCCACGACACGACAAGGGACACGTCGCCACATTTTTGACATTGATGACATTTTTTCTATAGGGTTATATTGTGCCCTGAAGTCGATTTTAGCATCGGCAGATCCCTAAGGTCAACGGTTATCAAGATATAACCTCGGGCATTTGTGCGAACTCACGATGCAGGGTAATCTTTGGAGGCATGTAACTCCAAAACCACGGTATATAATGCATGTTATAGGCACATCACCATGACCGCAATGAATTGAGCAATAATTTAGTGGTCTCCGATTTGCAAAATTTTGACTTTTGATTTGTTTGATGACGTCACATTTTTGTATTTGTTGTGCTTATACCCCTTCCCGGTCAAAAATTTCATTTTTTTTCATATTAAAGTTTTACTTTTTATATCAATATATAAAAAATATAAAAAAGTAATATTTCTTTAAAAAAAAAAAATACTTCAGCGTTTTTGCCAATACAACATTTTAAGGGACTTGCAGTAGAATACCGCCACTGTCACTGCAGGTGGAGGGTGGTGGGGGTGAACGGGCCCCCAAAATGACCCATGACCAAACCCCCTTAACTCCTCCCAAACAATTAATGGTACAGGTATGTTCAAAACAGTAGGTAATAAGCAATGCACATGATGCATCCATGAAGGTGTTGGAAATATATATACTACGTTACTTGCCGGAATACCCAATGCCATGCAAAAGTATCAACATGCCTCTAGGTCAGGCACGTAGCTTAGGGGGGGGGGGGCTCCCCCTGTAGGCCAGGAGGGCCCTTTCGGCGGAGGAGGGCCGTTTTCGCCGGCGGAGGACCGGTATAATTATACGGTTCGTAATTTAGTAGCCTCGTAAAAACGTGAGGTAAAAACGAGGTCGATTGCCACCCTGGTGGATCTTAACGCCAATATCATAATCAACTGATGGGCCGCGGAAATGGGTGCCTACAATTGTTAGAGCTGATTATCTATGTTTTTGCGAAGTTGTTTTATTCATGTTTTGTTGTTATTTTAGTTGTGATTATCTATGTTTTTGCGAGCATCCATCAACTATTTTCGCCGAAATCTTCAATTATTATTTACCATGTATTTTCTCCATTGCTTATGCACCCCAGTTATAAAGGTTACGAAGTGGAAGTTTTTTTGTAGATTGCAAAACAATAAGTGGCTTTTAACGAAAATCAATTTACAGAATATTGGAACAGAAGGTAATTAATAATTTACATTGAATAATTATCATACTATGATATTTTATATTTGTTTTTTAAATAAGATTTCCGAAGTGCCATATCCTGCGCCACCGGCAAAGTGCCTCCGGCAGCAAAATGTTCAGGGCGTCAATTGCCACCCTGGACATATTTGAAGGTATACTAAAAAACGACATTTTCCAGACTTGTGTCCCAACTTTTATGATTTATCAATAAATTGTATTTGTTATGACAAAGTTTCTTACCGTTCGGAAACGTACTAGTCGTAAAATAGGCCAGTTTATGTAAACATGTTCAGCGAATCCATGTCGCAATATAACTCGCCGTTTTCAGGGGGGTTGAAAATTAGCAGTCGGCTTTCCCTGGAATCCGAAGTGAATCCGTGGCGCATCACTTGGCGCTCATTAAAATGCATTCTGCTCAGTGTGGTTCAGTTCAACAACGTGGTCTTGGACCTTGGTACCCCCGACTCCGGTGTAAGGAAATGTTTAGGATTTCAATTTGCCTTTGCCACACCAACTTGAAATAGGTTCCTATGCCCTTGCAACAGGACAACCACTACCACTTGCAGACTGTCTCACTTCAAACATTGATACGACCGGTAGGAACACTCGTCAGTCCAACGACATTCGTCTGCCACCGGTGCGACACAACTGTGGCAAACGGCAGTTTGTGTATCGTGCCCCGGCTGATTACAATCTCCTGCCACACCATGTGAGGGCGCTGAACCGAGCATGTTTTGCCACCACGGTGAAGATTGGGTGTCTGCCAGCTAGCGGGACATGAGTGCGCATCTGGTCTGTGTATTCGTGTGTAATATGGTGTAAGTGCGATGGTGAATGAGTGAATGAGTGGTCTGAGTATTCGTGTCTGATATGGTGTACGTGCGATGGTGAATGAGTGAATGAGTGATCTGTGTATTCGTGTGTGATATGGTGTACGTGCGATGGTGAATGAGTGAATGAGTGGTCTGTGTATTCGTGTGTGATATGGTGTACGTGCGATGGTGAATGAGTGGTCTGTGTATTCGTGTGTGATATGGTGTACGTGCGATGGTGAATGAGTGTTTCTCTATCCCAACTTGTTTCAATGCATGACGCAGCACAGTAATAGCCAATAGTGTATCTTATCACCGTAAGTGCATGGTATGTTGGATTGTGCTGGAGAGTCAATACAATACAATACGGTCTCGACTCCGGCCACCGCTGTGCCAGCCACCAGTCTGAGCTCTGTCAGTCTGTGCGGTGTGGCCAGTCTCCCCGGCGGCAGCGGTCTCGACTCCAGCGCCGCTGTGGCAGCCACCAGCCTGGACTCTGTCGGTTTGTGCGGTGTGGCCAGTCTCCCCGGCGGCAGCGGTCTCGACTCCGGCGCCGCTGTGGCAGCCACCAGCCTGGACTCTGTCGGTCTGTGCGGTGTGGCCAGTCTCCCTGGCGGCAGCGGTCCCCGGCGGCAGCGGAGCTCTCTAGAGCCATTAGTGGCATGAGCTCCTCCCGTGCGGTCGGAGTGGATGGCATCCCTCTATTTGCTATTGTGAAGTGTTTCCCCGTTGTCGGTCCTCACATCCTCCATCTCATCAACCACTCCATCATCACATCCACCTTTTCCACAACCTGGAAAATAGCACGAGTTACCCCAGTCCACAAATCGGGCGACCGTTCAGATATGAACAATTTTCGGCCAATTTCGATCCTACCGGTGCTTTTCAAAAATTGCTGAAAAAGTAGTGTCCGTTCAACTCGTATCTTACCTAGTCCACAACCACGTACTCTCCCCATGTCAGTATGCGTATCAACCGTGACACTCCACGGAGGACGCCATGCTCGACGCTGTCGACTGGATCTAAAAAAGATTGACCAGGGCCAAGTCGCGTCGCTAACGACGCTTGATCTGAGCAAAGCCTTCGACAGTGTCGATCATGGTGTCCTGGATAAGCTTGAGTGGTATGGTGTGCAGTCGCCATGGTTCCGGAGTTACCTCCAAGACCGAAAACAGACGGTAAGCGGCGGCTCTTCCATTCCTCTCCCACTGACCCAAGGAGTAGCTCAGTGATCCATCGTCGGACCAGTCCTCTTCCTCATCTTCATCAACGACCTGTTCTCCTTCCTCACCCACGGCCGCCTCCTGTCCTACGCCGACGACACCTAGCTCCTTGACCATTCCTCACCCACTGCCGACGGCCTATCCAACCTGAAGGTGCGGGTCGAAGAGTCGATTCTCCATCTCCAAAATTGGTTTCAGGCAAACAGTCTGAAAATGAATCCGAACAAGACTTTCTTTACCATCATCGGAACCAAAGCATCCATCAAAAAGGCCAAAGACTTTCACATCACTCTGTCCGGCTCGGAAATTTATCCATGCGAAAATGTAAAAATACTCGGAGTCCTCCTCGACCAGCACCTGACATGGGAACCTCATATATCCATGGTGGTCCGTCGATACAACGCCATCCTTTCATCCCTATACAAGATCCGCCATCACTTCACACCTGATGCCCTTAAACTCCTCATCCACGCCCACGTATTTCCCCATATCCAATACTGTCTATCCGTTTGGGGAGGAGCCGCCCAGTGTCACTTGCACCGAGTGCAAAAGTCTGTCAACTTCGCGGCCAGGCTGGTGACGGGAGTGCGGCGTTTTGAGCATGTGACACCTGCCCTGGTATCGCTTGGCTGGCAGAGAGTCGATGAGATGGTGCGCCAGCACGACCGCATCCAGGTGCACAGAGCGCTTAACGCCGAGCAGTGTCCTCCCGCCATCAGGGCCATGTTTGTCCGGCGAGCCCATGTATCGCTACGCGAGTCCCGAGCTGCTGCGGCAGGAGTGCTAGAACTGCCGTTGTGTAAACTGTCGAGCAGCCAGCGTGCGTTTGCATTTAGAGCGGCGAAAACCTGGAACACTGGCATCTCTAAGGTCTAAGGTGAACACCCGCAGTCGGGGTTGCGGTTTCCTATGTGCGGATAGCATGTGACCTGCATTGACCGCTTCAATTTTCTTATGGTTGGTGGTTAAGCCCCATACCGTGCGATGACAGGCCTACCATGTACAATGTGTTCTCTTTTACTGACCGCGATCGTATTGCTTTTTATCGTGTTTACACTGTGCTTTTGTATTCAGATATAACTACACATGTACTCTGACTGGATACGTAAAAGCCACAACGTGGATGTATCTTAATACATGACTTTGACTTTGACTTTGACTTTGGCACCGGCGCCGCTATGGCAGCCTGAGCTCTGTCGGTCTGTGCGGTGTGGCCAGTCTCCCCGGCGGCAGCGGTCTCGACTCCGGCGCCGCTGTGGCAGCCACCAGTCTGGACTCTGTCGGTCTGTGCGGTGTGGCCAGTCTCCCCGGCGGCAGCGGTCTCGACTCCGGCACCGCTGTGGCTGCCACCAGCCTGGACTCTGTCGGTCTGTGCGGTGTGGCCAGTCTCCCCGGCGGCAGCGGTCTCGGCTCCGGCACCGCTGCGGTGTGGCCAGTCTCCCCGGCGGCAGCGGTCTCGGCTCCGGCGCCGCTGTGGCAGCCACCATGCAGTCTGGACTCTGTCGGTCTGTGCGGTGTGGCCAGTCTCCCCGGCGGCAGCGGTCTCGACTCTGGCGCCGCTGTGCCAGCCACCAGTCTGGACTCTGTCGGTCTGTGCGGTGTGGCCAGTCTTCCCGGCGGCAGCGGTCTCGACTCCGGCGCCGCTGTGCCAGCCACCAGTCTGGACTCTGTCGGTCTGAGAGCGGAGCTCGGAGGGCTGGCCAACACCGGCTTCAACAGCGTCAGCTACTCCCCCGGGTCTACCGCCCGGCGGAGCCCTTAGATTCTAGCAGGCCATCAGTTCAATGGGATCGAACAAACTCATGTAGCAAAGGCGAATAAAATTAACTTAGCCAATTCATCCAAAGAAAGACAGTTATTGTTTCGGCTTTCCAATGATAGTGACGGTGTTAACAAGCTCGTACCATGCTAAGATGCCGTGCCATTATTTATTTATTTTGTGTGGGCCTGAGTGATTATGAGTGAGTGTGTATGCGTGTGAGTTATATAGCATGAATAAAGGATGGCCGAGCGCTGAACCATGCCATTTTCATTATATTTTACATATAATGAGATATATTTAGTAATATTGAGATTACATATATACAAGTATATTGAGCTGTACAGAAGCAAATATCGGCAACAACGCACACTCCATAACAAATGAACACGGGAATAAATAGTCCAGGCATAGGCGTAGGAACCGTGGAGGGGGGGGGGGGCGCAATGGCCCCCACTTTTCAGGCTGCGGGGCCAGCAATGTTAACTGCCCCCCCCCCCCCCAACACACACACACACACTTTTGAGCGATTTTACCTCCTTCGATCACTAATACTGGTTTGATATGAATGCCATAAAGTTACGAAAATAAATATTGAATATACAACCCGGTAATACTATATCCTATCAGCGTGGGAACCAGGGGTCCGGAGGGTCATGGGCCCCACTTTTAGCCTGGGGGGCAACATATTAACTGCTCGGACTTTTGAGCGATTACACATCCTTCAATCACTGATATTGATTCGATATGAATGCTTTTAAGTCAGGAGAATAATAATTAATTCACAACCTCGCAATCATAGGAGTAGGAACGGTGGGCCAGGGGCATGGGTGTTCGTTCCATACGCCCATGACCCACGGTTTCGTGCTTGCGAATGTTATACTGTTGATGTTGTTCTGGACTAGGATACGGGGGCAGAACAGACCTCACTATAATATTATAATATAAACCCCTTTGTTGAGTAGGACGGAGCTGCTAGCAGATTCCTTTACTGATTCGAGCAGCCAGTTCGCTATCTATTTGCACACGAAATGAAGACGGTGACCGTGTGGGAAACCTGTGACTAGTGTGACTGGTGGGAACTGCATTGTCTATCAGTCTATATCCGCATAATGTCATCTCATCAGTTTACCTCCACGGATGTCTTCAGTTATGATCAGCTGGCATCTACAGGAGCAATGCAATGTTAAATTCAATACAAATGGGAACAATGTGTATTGTTTATATTTATTGTGAATAAGGAAGGCGAACACAATTCGAAAGCGCAACATTTATGTGTCCCATAATATCAGACCGAAAGTATTTGCACAAATCCAGAATGAACATTTCGATTAAAAAAACCCATTAATTCCGTATGGACGATAAGGTTACTGCGCACTACTGTACGTTAGCATTAATGTGATAAGTGATATTTCTCTGCGCCGGTGAGTTGACTCACTGGACTGCAGTGCAAATGTCAACTGCTGGCTAGAGGTTCGTTCCAGGTGCAGCTCCTGCTCAATGTCTAAATATATTGCGATTAATCTGCCACTTTCGCAAAAAAGTGCTGAACGACAATTATACGAAACATCAGAGTTGCTTGAAAATACTGCGTAATTCTTAATTTAACCACACAGACCGTACTTATTTGATATTGAAGTAAATATACTTCACAATATAAAATAAATATCAGTAATTCATGTGCGCTACACAAGCAGGAGCAGATTAATTTGTATGCGTGTACCTAACTAGTACAGGTCTACGATGGTGTCTTTTAACGGCATCCTATGACCTATAAGTCACCCGACTGTTGAAAGCAGATCGATGATTTGAACAAAAAGTCACTATTCTTTCTGTGACGCTGCCGCTGCTGTTGCTCACTCCAGCTCAGTAACAAACTTCAGCTGAGACCCATCGAGCTCCTTTTCCATCCAGCGTTCTATCTTCCTGCTCATTTCCGCGGTCAAGTGGTTTTTCCAGTCACCTGTTTCTCCTTTCCTCATAAAACGCTTACTGGTGTCTTTACTGGACCAGTTGGACTGATGAATCCACTCCCAGTTCACCCATGGGTTGTTCTTCATGTTCTTGAACTGCAAATGCTGCTCTAGCTCGTTCAATTGCTCCTCATTTAGCTCTTTGCCGAGGAACTCTGTCACCTTTAGGATGCTTCCTCGTAGGTCCTTCTTCATGTCTTCGAAGAACATAAAGAGCAGATTGGGATGGTGTCGCTGCTCCCAGGCCTCCAGCACGTGCGGGAAGAAAGGCAGCTGCGCCACCAGGCCGTCGATAAACAGGTCCACGAACTGATCCAGAGTCAGCCCCGCTGAAGATTTGTTGAACAGGTGCTGATGGTTCAAGAAGGAGATGCAGACATCCTTGGGGTTGCGAGCAACGTACACGACCTGCGCAGTCGTAAAAAGGGTGTAAACACAAGATAACCCGATCGTGCTGCCAGTACTCATTTACGCGGGAAATACTAAACGGTCATCTGCGAATTGTAATTATTTACCGTGTGTAATAATTAGGTATATCCCTTTCTTGAACGATATAGTCTTTAAAGCTAGTGGGCGAATTTGATGGAACTACGATCAACAAACGTCAAAGCTGGTGCAATGTTCAAAGCAACGTGATTGCGATCGAGTGTAAAATTACTACTTTTTCCCATGACACACCACATGCGGCACTGCCATTTCAGCCGCGTTTCCATCTCATCAAGAATGCTTGGTGAGAAACACGTTTTCCATATTAGAGAATAAACAGTGGTCCTTATAACCTTTGACCCTGAGTCCCGCTACCCCGCGTCCGATTGGTTCCTACCTTGCACGTGTCCAGCAGGTTCGGCGGACACATGTGCAGCGGCAAGTGAGTTTTGACCAGCCAGGGCGTGGGCCGTGCCTCGATCGGCTCGAAGAAGACGCGCCGGGCGGTCTCGCTGCTCTCGGCTCGGATGGCGTCGAGCACGTGGCGCGGGTAGACGGAGGTCGGCTCCAGGAAGTGCCACCGGTCCGGCAGCAGCAAGGACTGGGCGCCCGAGAAGTCGCAGTCGTGCTGCAGCAGCCACACCAGCTCCTGCATCCAGGTAGTGCCTGACATCAGATCAGCCTTAGGTTATACAGGAACCAGCTCCACGTTATACAGGGACCAGCTTCACGTTATACAGGGACCAGCTCCACGTTATACAGGAACCAGCTCCACGTTATACAGGGACCAGCTCCACGTTATACAGGAACCAGCTCCACGTTATACAGGGACCAGCTCCACGTTATACAGGAACCAGCTACTGCATCCAGGTAGTGCCTGGCATCAGACCAGCCTTACGTTATACAGGAACCAGCTCCACGTTATACAGGGACCAGCTCCACGTTATACAGGAACCAGCTACTGCATCCAGGTAGTGCCTGGCATCAGACCAGCCTTACGTTATACATGGGACCAGCTCCACGTTATACAGGAACCAGCTCCTGCATCTAGGTAGTGCCTGACATCAGACCAGCCTTACGTTATACAGGAACCAGCTCCACGTTATACAGGGACCAGCTCGACGTTATACAGGAACCAGCTTCACGTTATACAGAGGTCAGCTCCACGTTATACAGGGGCCAGCTCCACGTTATACAGGGACCAGCTCCACGTTATACAGGGACCAGCTCCACGTTATACAGGGACCAGCTCCACGTCATACAGGGACCAGCTCCTGCATCCAGGTATGTGCCTGACATCAGGCCAGCCTTACGTTATACAGGGACCAGCTCCACGTTATACAGGGACCAGCTCCACGTTATACAGGAACCAGCTCCTGCATCTAGGTATGTGCCTGACATCAGGCCAGCCTTACGTTATACAGGGACCAGCTCCACGTTATACAGGGACCAGCTCCACGTTATACAGGAACCAGATATTGCATCCAGGTAGTGCCTGGCATCAGACCAGCCTTACGTTATACATGGGACCAGCTCCACGTTATACAGGGACCAGCTCCACGTTATACAGGAACCAGCTCCTGCATCTAGGTATGTGCCTGACATCAGGCCAGCCTTACGTTATACAGGGACCAGCTCCACGTTATACAGGGACCAGCTCCACGTTATACAGGAACCAGATATTGCATCCAGGTAGTGCCTGGCATCAGACCAGCCTTACGTTATACATGGGACCAGCTCCACGTTATACAGGGACCAGCTCCACGTTATACAGGAACCAGCTCCACGTTATACAGGAACCAGATATTGCATCCAGGTAGTGCCTGGCATCAGACCAGCCTTACGTTATACAGGAACCAGCTCCACGTTATACAGGGACCAGCTCCACGTTATACAGGAACCAGCTACTGCATCCAGGTAGTGCCTGGCATCAGACCAGCCTTACGTTATACATGGGACCAGCTCCACATTATACAGGAACCAGCTCCTGCATCTAGGTAGTGCCTGACATCAGACCAGCCTTACGTTATACAGGAACCAGCTCCACGCTATACAGGGACCAGCTCGACGTTATACAGGAACCAGCTTCACGTTATACAGAGGTCAGCTCCACGTTATACAGGGGCCAGCTCCACGTTATACAGGGACCAGCTCCACGTTATACAGGGACCAGCTCCACGTTATACAGGGACCAGCTCCACGTCATACAGGGACCAGCTCCTGCATCCAGGTATGTGCCTGACATCAGGCCAGCCTTACGTTATACAGGGACCAGCTCCACGTTATACAGGGACCAGCTCCACGTTATACAGGAACCAGCTCCTGCATCTAGGCATGTGCCTGACATCAGGCCAGCCTTACGTTATACAGGGACCAGCTCCACGTTATACAGGAACCAGCTCCATGTTATACAGGAACCAGCTCCACGTTATACAGGGACCAGCTCCACGTTATACAGGAACCAGCTCCACGTTATACAGGGACCAGCTCCACGTCATACAGGGACCAGCTCCTGCATCCAGGTATGTGCCTGACATCAGGCCAGCCTTACGTTATACAGGGACCAGCTCCACGTTATACAGGGACCAGCTCCACGTTATACAGGAACCAGCTCCTGCATCTAGGTATGTGCCTGACATCAGGCCAGCCTTACGTTATACAGGGACCAGCTCCACGTTATACAGGGACCAGCTCCACGTTATACAGGGACCAGCTCCACGTTATACAGGAACCAGATATTGCATCCAGGTAGTGCCTGGCATCAGACCAGCCTTACGTTATACATGGGACCAGCTCCACGTTATACAGGGACCAGCTCCACGTTATACAGGAACCAGCTCCTGCATCTAGGTATGTGCCTGACATCAGGCCAGCCTTACGTTATACAGGGACCAGCTCCACGTTATACAGGGACCAGCTCCACGTTATACAGGAACCAGATATTGCATCCAGGTAGTGCCTGGCATCAGACCAGCCTTACGTTATACATGGGACCAGCTCCACGTTATACAGGGACTAGCTCCACGTTATACAGGAACCAGCTCCACGTTATACAGGAACCAGCTCCACGTTATACAGGGGTCAGCTCCACGTTATACAGGGGCCAGCTCCACGTTATACAGGGACCAGCTCCACGTTATACAGGAACCAGCTCCACGTTATACAGGGACCAGCTCCACGTTATACAAGGACCAGCTCATGCATCCAGGTAGTGCCTGGCATCAGACCAGCCTTACGTTATACATGGAACCAGCTCCACGTTATACAGGGACCAGCTCCACGTTATACAGGGACCAGCTCATGCATCCAGGTAGTGCCTGGCATCAGACCAGCCTTACGTTATACATGGGACCAGCTCCACGTTATACAGGGACCAGCTCCACGTTATACAGGAACCAGATATTGCATCCAGGTATGTGCCTGACATCAGGCCACGCAGTCTTGCGTTATATGATGTTTTATTCCTGGTATTCATCTGCTCACACCTCTTAGACTTACAGCGATTCGGAACTCCAGATAACTCTATTTTGTTGTATTATATTTGATTATACTTCATCCCAACGTGACATTAGGCCTGTTTACATAACATAAGAAGACTCCCCATACCTAGGCAAATAATTTCCTAGGAATTGAGACTTTTAGCTTTTTCTAGTGAAATTTCCCTAGATTTGATTATCTACTTCCTTAACCCTATTCCCTGCGGGTGGCTAGAATTTCGTTAACCTGCGGGGGGGGGGGGCAGATTCTGCCCCCCAGAGATCTCGAGAACCGCTCGGTCGATTGCGATGGAGAAAACGCCATTCGATGCGTCATGACAAGATCTCTCCTTTTGGACCCAGACATTTTTGTGTTGTTCAAAAATGGGGGGCCAGGGGGCAAATAATCCGAAATTTGTTGGTGTTTTTGAAACGTCATTGCGGCCATGTGGCTCGACCGATTTGCATGCCCCAAACGTTTTTGAGCTTCAAATGGACTGGTCTTTAATATATAAAAAGACAGAAAACAAAATAAAATCACAGGCGTATTCAGGGAATGTAAAATGGGGGGATTTTCTGAAGAAAAAAATATGTGCTGTTCGTAATTGTTTGGGACGACATAAACGTCACATGTGGGCATTATATGCTGTAATTTGTCAAATTTGATATATTGTGCGTAGGCGGATCCAGGAAAAAAATGGGGGCACCATGCGCGTAACGCTTTTATCATCTGACTAATTTGAAGTTGGACCTAATTTAAGGGTGGGTATTGCCTCCCATTTTTGTATCCTGAGTGCGCCTCTGCCCCAAAAATATGTACAATTACAGGGATCTATTACAGGGAATCTATGATGCATATTGCATTGCAATGGTTTCTGATGCATTTATTGCACTGCAAACCACGAATGAAGTATGCGCCGCAAAACCGCATTCATAACACCCTCCCCAAAACAGGAGTCTGGAACCGTCTCTGCTGAACCGATTTTTTCAAAATTTTAACACAACACGCGCCATTCAGTTTTAGAAAAAGTCACAAAGTTTCAGGATGCTAGCCTTAACGGTTTAGAAGTGGCAAGTGAAAAACCACCGGGAGGGGCAGAATCTGCCCCCGCAGGGAATAGGGTTAAGGCGGCCGCACACTAGGCCATTCGGCGCGCGGGGGTCGCGATATCGCTGCGACTTTCCGCGAATCTTTAGCGACTTACCGCCTTCGCGTCAGCCGAAATGTCCAAAATCGCGGGTGAATGTCGTCGGCCGGCCATTTGCGAACCGGCGGAAAAAGCTGATTCGAATGAGCCTTTTTCCGCGACTGAACGCCGCGGAACCCCGGACAACAAAATTGATCAGGCTAACAGTGGCGAATTTATGCAAGATAGAGGTACACATTTTGCACAGCATGATATTGCCGCTGTTAAATTTATTATGTAAAAGTTTCGTGGTTCTAAAATTACATCTTCGTCGAAAAATGGCCATCATTAAGTTACCTTGGGACAGGCTGTAGGCACAGGTTGCAACATGCTGTAGGTCGGCGGGGCGGAATCTCGCAAGCAGACAGCACTGAATCCGCCGGAACAAGGACGATATTCCGCGGTATCGCTGCGATTTTCCGAGGCAGAGTGTCGCAGTGATATCGCGCGCCGAATGGCCTAGTGTGTGGCCGCCTTTACGCGTGTAGTTGAATGCTGCGTAATGATATAGGGGAACTATATCAAAAACATACTCTTAATCACTGAGCTGAACTCAAATTTGACAGATGCAACCTGCACATTTGCACCATTTCCTGAGTAAATCTCTGTAAAGCAAAGTTATATAGAAATTCGTAGCAGCCACGTCGCTATAGCAGCCATTGTGCATTATTACGGCTCACATTCAACCACTACGAAAAAAACGCCTTTTTCACGAGCACGAGCACCATCTATTCAAGCACACCGCTAGCGGAAGCGCCACCTGTCGACGGTTACAGTCGCGCTGAGAGCAGCTGGCAGCTGATTGGTCCAGCTTTAAAACGGCGACTAATCAGAATTGGCGAGACCTTCTCAAGATATGGTAGTTCTACAGCTCTCGACCGAGCTGATAAGCTACCATATTTGAGACATTCAGGCATGTTCTAGAGAAATATAAGTATGAAACACCGAACATCCAGCTGATCCAGGAACATAGTTTTCCCAAAAGTCATTGAATAACATGTAACCCATGCTATGTAACTTGCGAGTAGGTCAAACAAATATTAAACATAGCATATGCAAGAGTACCTTTGTGTATTCCCGTGCTCAAACAGCAGTTTTTAAACAAACTAAACAAACTAAAACAAAACAAACAAACACACAATCTTTTGAGGCTAGGGCAATTTCATTAGAAAAGGCTAAAAAGTATAAATTCCTAGGAAATTATTTGCCTAGGTATGGAGGCTTTGTATGCTATGTAAACAGACCTATTGGCGCCCATTTACAGGAGGGTGACTATTTGTTACTATGTTGTTGTTGTTGTTGTTGATCATGATGATGATGACGATGAGGTTGTTGATGTTTTTGGTGTTGTTGGTGTTGTTGATGTTGTTGATGTTGATGATGTTGTTGATGTTGTTGATGTTGTTGATGTTGTTGATGTTGTTGATGTTGTTAATGTTGTTAATGATGTTCATGTTGATATTGTCGATGTTGATGTTGTTGATTTTGTTGATGTTGTTAATGTTATTGATGTTGTTGATGTTGTTGATGTGTTGTTGTTGTTGTTGATGCTACTGTTACTATTTAAAAGGCGGCTCTTGTTATTTCAAGCCAAACCAAGGTGTTTATGTTATTCAGCAACATATTTGGTTACGAAATTGAAATAGTAGATCTACTATTGTTAACAAAAGTATATAAGTAATATTAATATATATATATATTATTATATATTAAAATGTAAAAGTAATATTGTATTTCAACTTCAACGCCTGGCAGCCTGCCTAAATATCGATCAAACAGCTTTGTGTGACACATATAATTTGAAGACGGTACATTCACCTGCAAAGTGGTGCCTGTTTCAGCGTCCCATGTCCAACAGTTGACAAGCACCGATTTTAATACTGAAAAATGCTCTAAAATGATCATTGTATTATATAAGTGGTCATAACTTTGCAAGTGGCATGTGCTTCGCTCTGAACGACATACTATACGCCAGGCCAATCTATACTCTATAGCAGTTTGTTTATCGCATGCCGCTGCGACCTGCAGTTGCCAAGCCAGCGGCAATTTCAGCTTAACCCTCGCCATACGGGGGGGGGGGGGCTGACAGGCCCTCCCCCTGAGGTTTTTCTTGAATAACTTTTGACACATGGGGTGCACTTTGCTGAAATGTTTAGTAGCTGAGTTTACAACAATTATACGTAGGCTGTAAAAAATAATTGAAATTGGTCAAGGAGTTTGGGAGATAATAATGTTTTGATGACGTCATGTTGGTAAACAAATGAGAAATATTGGGAAAATCGTAGAAAACAGAGTTGTTAAGCAAATTGCAAACGCAATTCACCAAAGATGCAAAATGGCACTCTCTTTAAAATGGAAATCTTTGATTTTCTAAATTTTGGGTTTTTGACCCCTAATTTTTCTTTTTTAACTGTTTTTAAAAAAATAAAAATCCCCACAAAATCAAAATTTTCAAAGATATTAAAAAACGGAATATATGTGAGAGAACTGAGTATGGGTAATACCCATACCAAATTTCAAAGCAATGTCTTCATTTTTGACTGAGTGATGGAATAAGTGTAAGGAACTGACGTCGTCATTTTTTTATAACTTTTCGGACATTTTTGGACAAGATACGAACAAATAATTACCTTTTTTTTCTGAGCCAAAACAGGTCTAAGAACATGCCTTTTTATTTACATTTATCAATTTCTAATTTTGAGGTTTTCTGAAGAGCAAAATTGCTGTTCTGGACGTGGTAAATCTGAGGTCATTCACTTGACCTGGAAGGTCAACCGTTGACCTAAAACCTAACAATCACATACTGTTAGATTCCTTCCATGACAGGCAACATGCTGGTTCTTACCGCATTGCTCTAAGTTGCTTGACTTGGAAGTTAACAGGGGGCCCTGTCAGGCGGGGGCCCTGTCAACAGGGGGCCCTGTAGGGCGAAGGTGAAAAAAGCTCCCGTAGGGCGAGGGTTAATCGGTCCGGCCGTTTCACAGCTATAGCAGGATAACGTTTTCTGACACCCCTAACGCGGCACGTGCCACGCGCCATGCTAAACCCTCACGTGCGACGAAACATGTTAATAACATAATTTATTGAATGAGGCCAGCAGATGGTGAAGACCGCTTGTCAATGGGATGCGAGATTCCAAAGATATAAGCTCTTCAAAAGCGTCGGGCCGGGTCGGCCGCTTATATGTAGATAAATCCCGGATTCAGTGAGGACTCGCGAGCGCTTCGCGCTCGCTCGTAATGATTCCACACGTGACGTCAACCGTTTAACCCTCGCCCTACGGGAGCTTTTTTTCACCTTCGCCCTACGGGGGGGGGGTCCTAAAAAGACCCCCTGTTAACTTCCAAACCAAGCAACATTGAGTAATGCGGTAAGAACCAGCATGTTGCCCGTTATGTTTGAAATCTACCGGTATGAAAATTTTAGATTTCAGGTCAACGAGTGACCTTCCAGGTCAAGTGATTGACTTCGATCAACCACGTCAAGAACAGCGATTTTGCTCTGTCAGAAAACCTCAAAATGAGAAATTGATAAATGTAAATAAAAAGGCATGTTTCTAGACCAGTTTTGTCTCAGAAATACAGAAAATGTAATTATTTATTCGTATCTGGTCAAAACAAATCCCAAAAGTTATTTAAAAAATGACGTCATGAACTTCTTACACTGAGGGAGCCATCCCTCAGTCAAAAATAGGATATTTCTTTGAAATTTGGTTTGGGTATTGTTCTATATACTTTGTTCTATATATATTGTTCCATACTGAGTTCTTACATATATTCCGTTTTTTTTAACAACTTTGAATTATTATTTTTTGAAAAATTTGAAAATTTTGATTTTGTGGTGATTTGAAAAAAACACAGTTTTTGTTCATTTTGGGGGGCAAAAACCTAAAATTTCGAAAATCCAAGATTGCCATTTTAAAGTAAATGGCATTTTATATCTTTGCTTAATTGCGTTTGCAATTTGCTTTAAAACTGTTTTCTACGATTTTTCAAACATTTGTCCTTTTTTTCTCACCATCATGACGTCATGACGTCACATGACGTTTTAGGACCTCCGTAGGGCGAGGGTTAAACTCAGTACACCGAGCTGGCCGATCTCCTGCCTTCGCAGGTCCTCACCACATTTGGGCAGTGTGACCACCCAGGTGTCGCCGGTGTGCAGGGGCGTGTCCAGGCAGCGGCGCAGGGTCGGCCCGGCGTCCGGCGCCCCCAGGTAGCCGGTCGGTCCAAACCGGGCAGCCCCGCAGTCGGCGAACACACGGAAGGCGGCACGGACTCGAGCGTCCTCGGCGTCCGAGAGAGGCTGAGGCTGCCACAGCGGCGGGCTGGAGAGGTCCGGCATTGCCCCACCTTGACCTGGCCGGCAGAAGAAAAAAACACCATATAACACACACATACATAATAATAATAGTAATAGTAATACTAATAATAATAATAATACTACTACTAATAATAATCATCATCATCATCATCATCATCATCATCATCATCATCATAATAATAATCATAATAATAACAATAGCCGTTTCACGAAGGATTATTGTGCGATTTTGTTTTTAAAACTTTTTACAATGTTTTGAAAAGTTGCGACGATCCATTCCTTGACTACCCAACCAGGGGTGGTAAAAGTGCTTTGAGTGGCCCCGACCAAAAGTGGTACATACAAAAATGACCCCAGCTCAGCTGGGGTCATTTTTTTACTGCATATGAATACCCTAACACCTGGCTGCATGCTCACATCATCTCTATATTTTAACCAGCGCCGTGCCGGGGAGGGGGGGGGGGGGGGGGGGGGTTAGACACCCACTCAGGTTTTCGCGGATAGCGGGAAAACGGCGACGCGCAGCGCCGCCATTTTTGGCACAGCTGTTTGTGCATCAATTGTCCACATTATGTTTAAAAAATCATTGGGTCATCTTAGGTCAGGTCACCTGACCCCATCTCCCCAAAAACAACTTGTGGTCGTACTAGTCACAGTTTTGGGATCATCGGTTTTACACTTACAGGATTTCATAAGGTCAAATACATCTACAATTCATTTGTCTAGTATTTTGTATATCAGCGACCAAAGGTCGGTTTAATTTCGTGACCTCCTATTATAAGTCTAAGGGGAAATATTCAAATGCTTCCTATTCTAAGGAGACGCAAGATAGCAGTCGAAATCCTTCTGGATCATGTTATTATAGGACATTATTGATTACCTAGCTGCCATTTTGGTTCAGTGACCCCTACAGAGTCAGCCGAGGTCATCCCAGGTCACCAACAGTTTTATGTCAATAACTCTGGACATAATGACGATAGAGAAGTGAAACTGACACCAATGTGTTTATCCCGTCGCGGCACGTCTTCACATATGCAACATGACCTACTTAGAATACCACCACTTGACCTTGACCTGAGGTCACATTTGTAAGTTGACCTGAACTGGTCAACACTGATATGAGGCGAAGCATTTTGAAGAGACAAGCACGATGGCGTCAAAATTATTGCCTTTTCGTTATTAGGTTAACCCTCGCCCTACGGGAGCTTTTTCACCTTCACCCTACGGGGGGGGGGGGGGCTGACAGGCCTCCCTGTTAACTTCCAAACCTTAGAGCAATGCGGTAAGAACCAGCATGTTGCCTGTCATGAGAGGAATCTAACAGTATGTTATTTTTAGGTTTGAGATCAACGGCATGACCTTCCAGGTCAAGTGAATGACCTCGGATTTATCACGTCCAGAACAGCGATTTTGCTCTTCAGAAAACCTCAAAATTAGAAATTAATAAATGTAAATAAAAAGGCATGTTCCTAGACCAGTTTTGGCTCAGAAATACAAAAAAAGTAATTACAAAAAAATAACGTCATCAGTTTCTTACACTTAGGAAAGCCATCACTCAGTCAATAATGGAGATATTGCTTTGAAATTTTGTATGAGTATTGTCCATACTCAGTTCTCTCAGATATGTTCCGTTTTTGTAAAAAAATATATCTTCGAAAATTTTGATTTTGTCGGGATTTTTTTTAATAAAAAAATCAGTGTTTTTTTATTTTAGGGGTCAAAAACCCAAAAAATTGCAAATCCGAGATTGCCATGTTAAAGAAAATGCCATTTTGTATCTTTGGTGAATTGAGTTTGCAATTTGCTCTGTTTTCTACGATTTTTCCAATATTTCTCTTTTTTCCAACATGACGTCATCAAAACAATATTATCTCCCAAAAATTACTTAGCCAATTTCAAATACATTTGTATAGTCTACGTATAATTGTTGTAAACTCAGCTACCAAAAATTTCAGCTAGATGCACTCTATGTGTCAAAAGTTATTCAAGAAAAACCTCAGGGGGGGGGGGGGCTGTCAGGCCGAGGGTTAAAAGCTATTCTTGACAAACGTTTTTTAAAAACATTTTATGAGCTCTGGAGCCTAAACTATTGATCTGAGCTCAAATTTGAGGGAGGTTTGTCGATTGCATTTTTCAAGAGCTTTCCATTGATTTTTTTTCGTTTGTTCCTGTGATATCTGGGGGTTTCAGGAGCAAAATCCTAAAAGTTAAAATCTGTACTTCGATGACCTCTGGTGACTTCAATATTGACTTGAGGAAAAATATATAAATGCCTTCGAATGTGCTTGTCAAGAAATTTTGAACGTTTTTTTGTCTGCGCCTTTCTAGCCTTTTTAGTTTTCGAGTTAGATGGATGGGGTCCCAGGACAGCGAAATCCACTGTCTTGACAGTGGACCTCCATTTAAAATGCACTAAAACCCCGGCCCCGCCACCACGCCGGGGAATCTACTGTCCGGCTTTCCCGCACCATGCCGGGGGTGGGGCGTTTAGACGCCCCCTAAGGTTTTTCGAGAATGGAAAAAAACGTCTGCGCGCAGCGCCGCCGTTTTTGGCACAGCTGTTAACCCTATTTGTAACAGGGGGGGGGGCGGATTCCGCCCCCCCCCCTCATGTTTTTCGCAGATATCTCCAGAACGGCTGGGAGCAGGCCCATTAAATTTGGGACTTTTCATAGAATTGAATACCGCATTTGGAGTCAAAATTTTGAATTCTTAACCTGAACAGAGGCGGTTCCAGGGTACAGTATTGGGTGGGTTCGGAGGCGATATTTGGCGATAATACGGAAATGTGATCTTCACGGTTTCTTCGTATCTGCCTCAAGTATGAAGGAGTTACATCGGTTCACGGTGATTGCAACAAGTGAAAATTAGTTGATGTTAATGAAATATCATTAAAATTTCATGGCAGAGGCGGTTTCAGGGGCTTGAAAAGGGGGGGGGGGTTCCAGGAAGTATTCAATGCTTGGCGGGAAGCAAATAGAGCAATGTAAGGGGCATTTATAGTTATCAAGATGTAAAAGATAGCTTCTGCTTCCATTATTTGCATAATTTATTACATATAGAGTTTCAGGAGCGTGTTCAGGCACATGAAAAGGGGGGTGACTGGCTTGGTGATGACGATATGCCAGCGATAACGGCGCAATAGATGGTTAGCTTATAATTATATATGCACATATGCGGCCAGGAAAGGGAATAAAGTCATTTTTTTGCAGAGGTGCGCTCAGGAATGGAAGAAAGGGGGTCATATTATTGCAAGGAAACTGAGAGGCATGGGCGTACAATGACATAACATACTGTAGTTTTCGGGTGAAACACGCACCACAGGCTCTACGCCATCACTCAGTCAAAAATAGAGATATTTCTTTGAAAATTGCTTTGAGTATTGTCCATACTCAGTTCTCTCACATATATTCAGTTTTTTCAATATCTTTGAAAATTTTAATTTTGTGGTGTTTTTTCTTAAAAAAAATCAGTTTTTGTTCATTTTGGGGTCAAAAACCCAAAATTTTAAAAATCCACGATTGCCATTTTAAAGAAAATAACGTTTCATATATTTGCCTAATTGCGTTTACAATTTGCTTTAAAACTCCGTTTTCTACGATTTTTCAAACATTTATCGTTTTTCCACCAACATGGCGTCATCAAAACATAATTATTTCCCAAATTTCTCAACTAATTGGATTTTTTTACAGCATACGTATAATTGTTGTATACTTAGCTACTATAAATTTCAGCAAGATGCAACGCATGTGTGCAAAGTTATGCAAACAAAACTCAGGGGGGTCGTTTTAGGATTTAGGATTAGGAGTAGGGCGAGGGTTAAGACTAAGACTAATACTAAGAATAATACTAATACTAAGACTAATAATAAGACTAAGACTAAGACTAAAATAAAAATCAGAATCAGAATCGGAATCGGAATCGGAATCAGAATCGGAATCGGAATCGGAATCGGAATCGGAATCGGAATCGGAATCGGAATCGGAATCGGAATCGGAATCGGAATCGGAATCGGAATCGGAATCGGAATCGGAATCGGAATCAGAATCAGAATCAGAACAAGAATCAGACCTGGCTAGCACGTGCATGCATTCATTCGCATTCTCATGCAGCGTTTAAAAAAAAAAATGAATAGGACATAATGCATAGCCCCATCAATCTTCCTCCAGTATAACAAATCTACTAGCAGTGCTCGCACCTACTTTTAGTTGTTCTTTCCAAGTATGGAGACGGCTCTATGTTCGTTCCACTCTCCACTGGAAGACTTCCACACTCTCTTGTTCAGCATCACCCTCACACTGGCGCAGTATACACACACTGTGACGTCAGACCCCTGCCGCTGGATGTCCGGACGGACGGAGTGTTTCCTATCAGCTGAACAGAGCTGTTATTGGGCTAGGCAGGACGAGGTCATGCCATGACAGCTAACCCGGATGTATCGGAGGTGTGTGTGTCTGTGTGCGTGTACCAACGTATGACCCGATATGTGCGTAGTCATCCAAACAGCTGTGAAATGTCCAGCACCGTGGCACGACATGCGAGTGGATTAAATAACGTTAGTAGATAACATCAAGGCCAGGTCTGGGCCAATTTGGAAAGAACGTTTATTGCTTTGGTATGTACAGTTGGTCTCATAATGATCTTCCCTAGCTCTAGTCTCTAGTCTCCCACGGTAAGCAAAACCATAGCTGGCTGAATCCCGCACCGAGGCGGGGCCGGACCAGTTTGACAGCTCGTCCGGTGCCGGCTGATACTTGGCGGAATCTGCACCGCTCCGTCCCGGTCTGACCCACACAGGCCGATTGGGGAATAACAATGCGCATGTGTGGCGACGATGTGTGGCGGACCGTGGTTGGAAATATACGCAGACCTAGAATGTCAAGTTAGCGACGCTGTCTGCGATGACCAGTTTTAAGCAAACCATAGGCCTGTGAAGCATCGCTAAGTGTCCAATTTATAGAACACTGCAAGGGCTATACTTTAAGACGAATATTTGTATCTCAAGTTGACCGATACCGTCGTCACAGATGTCGTCTCGGAAATGGCTTTCCGTCGTGTCGCTTGCGACGATTAAAAAATTTGCATTGCGCCAAAAAATAATGTGTCGATATTTTGACCTGATCTCGAGGTCAAGGTCAAATTTAAACACGTAGCCAGTCAGATGCTCTATCAGCTACACACCTGGAGCTGCTTCATAGACCTAAGGTTTTAAATACTGTCGTCGCAGATATCGTCGCTGACTTAATGGATATAAACCCGCCCGGGTGTGTTTGTGGAGCGTGAAGGACGGAGCGGCGTGATGCTAACATATCAGTGCGAGGCCCACTGCATTTGTCTGCTTTTTAGTGCAGAATCATCAGGTGGACGTTTGCATTCGTAATTGCATGTGCAACGCCCCTGCATTGCACATGACACGTGGCATGATTAAGAAAGAAATACACGTAAAAGCGCCTGGTTCCAGCGCGGTTCGAACCCACGACCAATCTACGAATACGCTAGGAGGAGCCAGCTATACCGAGACCGACTGATCTATTTGGGCTGATGTGATGAACACTGTTATTCATTCTCCAATATTGGATTTCTGCCAGCTCAGGACAGGCGACCTCTTGACCCTCGAGACAGACGGCCCTAACCACCACCCGGGTCGCGGCGCATTCCATTCCGACAACGCCCCGCACTCCCTGCCTCCCTCCCCCTCCCCAGGTCACGCACCTGCCAGACAGCCACAATAATGGGTACCAACCTACGGTGGGGAAACCACCTTGTTTGTGCCTATCACGACCGTATCGCCACGTGGTGGCAAGGGAAGATCATTATGAGACCGACTGTACAGTCGGTCCCAAAATGACCTTCCCTAGCTCTGGGTCTCCCACGGTAGGCAAAACGATAGCTGGCTGAATCCCGCACCGAGGCGGGACCGGACCGGTTTGACAGCTCGCCCGGTGCCGGCCGATACTTGGCGGATTCTGCACCGCTCCGTCCTGGTCTGACCCAACTCAGGCCGATTGGGGAATAACAATGCGCATGTGTGGCGAGACTTTGTGCCGGACCGTGATTGGAAATATACGCAGACCTAGAGTGTCAAGTTAGCGACGATGTCTGTGATGCCCAGTTTTAAGAAAACCATAGGCCTGTGAAGCATCGCTAAGTGGCCAATTGATAGAACACTGCACGGGCTATACTACGACGAATATTTGTATCTCAAGTTGATCGATACCATCGTCACAGATGTCGTCTCGGAAATGGCTATCCGTCGTGTCGCTTGCGACGATTGAGAAATTTGCCGTGCGCCAAAAAATAAAGTGTCGATATTTTAACCTGATCTCAAGGTCAAAGTCAAATTTAAACACGTAGCCAGTCAGATGCTCTATCAGCTACACACCTGGCGATGCTTCATAGACCTAAGGTTGTAAATACTGTCGTCGCAGATATCGTCGCTAACTTAATGGATATAAAACCGCCCGGGTGTGTTTGTGGAGCGTGAAGGACGGAGCGGCGTGATTCGAACATATCGGTGCGAGGCCCACTGCATTTGTCTGCTTTTTCGTGTAGAATCATCTGGTGGACGTTTGCATTCGCAATTTCGGGGTTCTGCATTGCACATGACACGTGGCATGATTAAGAAAGAAATACACGTAAAAGCGCCTGGTGCCAGCGCGGTTCGAACCCACGACCAATCTACGAATACGCTAGGAGTAGGCAGCTATACCGACTGAGCTATTTGGGCCGATGTGGTGAACACTGTTATTCAGTCTCCAATATTGGATCTCTGCCAGCTCAGGACAGGTGACCTCTTGACCCTCGAGACAGACGACCCTGACCACCACCCGGGTCGCGGCGCATTCCATTCCGACAACGCCCCGCACTCCCTCCCTCCCCCTCCCCAGGTCACGCACCTTCCAGACAGCCACAATGTGTACCAACCTACGGTGGGGAAACCACCTTGTTGGTGCCAATCGCGACCGTAGCGCCACGAGGTGGCAAGGGAAGATCATTAGGAGACCGACTGTACATACAGTGCAGTGCAAATGTTATGACACCTCTCTCTGCACCACCACCAGTCTGTCGGTACTGCACGCAGTGGAATCCAATACAATTAGTATAGCCCTCGTCCTCGATATCGGAGGTGAGGGCATACATAGTTGCATTGGATTGCACTGCGTGCAGCACCGACAGGTTGTGCCGAGGAAGTGGTCAGAACATTTGCACGGCACTATACATACATCCGTAGGTATAGTGAAAAACATGGGAAACGTTCAAAAACAAATAAGCTACCCAACACATATATCAACAGCTGTGGTGCAACTTCAAAACAAAATATGTATGCGATTCTAAAAATCATAAGTATCCTTAATCTTGACTTCCTATGTTGTCGACCGGTTTCAGACATGTGAGCCTGCCGGTCTGCTTGAGGTGTGATATCTATAATTTCATGCTTCCTCTACCTAACACCAGCCCCTTGCTTTGAAGATTGATCTCATTCGGAACCCCTTGTCGACACGATCGACATAACTTTCCTATCCCAGCTAGGAAAACGTCCCTTCAGACTTCCGAACGGTCATGTCCAGTGGTGACAAGTTTCCGATTTACACTATTTACGAAGGCAAAGGTCTCGCGATATCTTCTCCGCGCTGTCCTTTAAAGGCCATGGCACGCCATTTGCTACCATTGTCAAACGGAAAAGGTTCTCCTCGCTGTCCTTTAAAGGCCATGGCACGCCATTTGCTACCATTGTCAAACGGAAAACGTTCTCAGCGCTGTCCTTTAAAGGCTATGACACGCCATTTGCTACCGTTGTCAAACGGAAAAGGTTCTCCGCGCTGTCCTTTAAACTCATGGTCACATGAAAAGGCAAGGAACAAAAATGAATTCAGTAGCGTAATGCATACAGGTTTCCAGCACAAGCCACTTCCGCGAATGTCACAACACGTTACACTTTCCCCTTATATTTGTTTCTGTCGCCGAAAAGCAGTACTTAGCCTGCGAGAGATGATACTCCAAGAAAAATGGTCAGTAAGAGGTACGGCCCATTGACCCATCCTTTTTGTTAGTATAACTGCAACATTTACCCCGTTTACATGAGTCGATCGGATGTTACCGTAAATTTACGATAAGCAAATTGACGCAAACATGACGGTAACTCGACCCGTTTACATGAGTCAACCGCCGGTGTCTGCGTAAATTTACGGTAAATGATCCGACTCCAGCGCCCGTTTAGTCTCCCCTCCCTTATCGTCAGTTTAGCCACCCGCTAATTACGGAACGAGGGCCCGGCTTTCCCCACGCCGACCGGCGGGACCCCCGCTGGTGCCCGTTCCGTAATTGTTTGTCGGCGCCGGCCGGCGGATGATCCTCTCGATCGTTCGCCGCCGCCCGCATCCTTCGACATATAGTGTACAATTATTAGTTACAAAACATTTTGAGGACATAAATAACAATATTCCGCATATTATTTTTAACAAGCTTTCCGATTTTGACTAAATTTCTGTAAAATATCTATAAACAAGGCGAAAGAATGGTTCATACGTTTCGTTGTCAGTCGTCTAACGTAAATTTCCGATAGCGCTAGTGTATATTTACGATAAGCCAGATCGTCAGTTTCTCCCCGCCAGGACCCGTTTACATGAGTAAAAATTACGTATGTTTTGCTTATCGTCAGTTTCGCTCACTCATGTAAACGGGGTCATTGACTTCGTTTGGCTCTGGCCGCAGAAGTCCGAGGCGCTCTTACGACTGTGATGCAGCGTTTGATTCAGACACTGCAGGGTGACTCACGCCACTTGCAATTGCACACTACATTAGACACCGCTACGATGTCACCACAAACACAAATGTCCCCAAGAGAAATAAGTTATGTATTTATGTCCCAGCCGTAAGCGTACCCCAGAGCAAATCGGTCGTACGTTCTGACGGCTGTACTAACACTACACACCTGTCTAGAGTAAGGCCTTCCACGGTAGTACTGCATCGACATTCGCCCACTCTGCAGTCAGCCCCACTCACTAGAGGGAGCGATCTTTCTCCCACTCCACACACCCACACACACAGGCACCGTGGACTGCCTAGAGCAGGTCACACTCCGCGTCTCCGATGACACAGTGTCCCGACATGCGCATCAACCTCGCCCAGTCGTACCCAAACAGGTCAAAGTCGAGCTTGTACTCGCGTTTGAAGGCGAGCATGATGGGCCGGTCCAGCGGGCGAAGATATGTGTCGGCCAGCTCCTGCAGCCCCTCCTCCGGCTGCTGCGCCGGCCGTGACCGATGCAGCCACGGGATCTCTACCCAGAAGTAGAGCCGCAGCGCGTACCACAGGTAGCGCAGGTCGTCCGCCGCCGTCTCCAGCTGGACGATCAGCCGGTAGCCGACGTGGCAGGGCGCGCAGTGGCGCCAGTAGGGCGCCCAGTGCGCGTCCCGCAGCGGGTGGTCGCCGAGAAGTGCCACCGCCAGGAACTCGCCGAACGTGGGCACGCCACGCCTCCGCAGCGCGTCGTGCCGGTGCTGCTGCTGCTCGAGCTCGCGCTGCTGCCGGGCGCGCGGCGACGCCGGCGCCGAGCCGAGCTTGAGCAGCTCGTAATGTCGCAGCAGCGGCCAGTCGGCCCTGGTGGCGATCTTGTCTCGGTAGGCGGCGACCAGGCGGCGCAGCGGGTGGCGCACGAGCAGCACCAAGAGCGAGCCGCGCAGCACGGAAGCCAGCTGGGCCGGCGCCGGCCGCAGCGGTCCGGCCGCACCGTGGAGACTGGTGCGGTTGCCGTCCAGCAGCGGCACGCCGTGGCCGGTCACACGCAGCAGGGTTGAGAGTAGCGAGGTGGACGCCACCTTGGCCACCAGGCAGAAGGTCACGTTCAGCGACGGCACCGACACAAAGTGATCACTGTAGATGCGCTCCACCGGGCCGGAGCCCGAACGGTTGGTCACATTTCCGCGGCCGATGCGCACGTCGTACTCGCGGCAAACGTTCATGAGACGGTTGGATCGGTCCTCAAAGACTGCCTCTCTGCCTGCGAGCCAGTCGCGCGTCAGCGGGGGTAGGTTTGGATCGGCCATCTTCAGGTTGTAATCGAAGCTGATCGGCTCGCCACCCCCACCTCGCCGCGCGCTGCGTCTGTTTGGCATGCCTCGCGCGATGGACATACTCCGCTTGGTGATGCTGGCAGGCCGGCGGGTGCTGTGGAGACGCTTCATCTCCTTGACGTCCCACACAAGTCGGCCGGTGTTGTTGTCACGCAGCATGAAATCAGACTCCTGCACGAAGACGGGAGTTGGCCGCTTGCGACCAGTCTTGACGCCTTCTGAGCGGTGCATTTGAGAGATGGACATGATGGACACAGTAGTTGCCAAAACCAACAATATTATCAGCAAACTGAAAATATTGCCTCGCTTTAGGAATAGAGTAGTAGGCAATTTCAGACCAATAAGGAATGAACATGCCATCATACCCAACAAACAAAATAATTTAGTAGAAATGCAACTTAAGTGGCTATGCCGATTTTTAAGAAGTCACTTAAGCAAACAACACATTATTATACAGAAAACGTCACTATTGGAACGCTCAACACGAACGTAATCACCAAACGTGTCAGCGTCCGCATTATTATCATGTCCTCAAGCTGCACGATGCCTTTCTGAAGAAGAAAAAAATCCGGCATTATTCGTTTTTCCTCTTCGAATAATTACCACGTGCTGAAATAGCGACTGACGACCGCCAGCCCAAAATAGCTTTGTGAATGTATGCTGATGTGATTACCGAGCGGGCGCGAAGTGCCCGTGAGGTTTCTCGTCAACTTACTATACAAATTTACATTTGACCTGGCCCGACCCGGCCCGACCCGGCCATACAGACGCTTTTTGGAAGCCAATAACTTTGCAACCACTGCTCCGACTGAGCTCTGGTTTTCACCATTGGATAGGACCATCAAATAAATTTTGATTGTGTTATAGTGCGTTCTGATAGGAGTGGTACCACAGCGTGTGGCACCCGCAGACGTCAACATGAACACAAATCATTCTTGATAAAAAAATGACTTGATTTATCTAAGCATTCGTTTTTGTATACGTTGAAGCATGCAGCCGCTCAGGACGTACTCCCTTTTGGCGAATTCGAGAAAGGAGATCATGTACAACTTAATAAAACTTAATTTTTATGTTGCCATGCATGGAGGCCTGGTAACTTTTATGGAGGACTAAAAGGACTAAAAGGACTATGTGTTACTATCACGTGTGTTCCCGTACCGTTTCATATTTCAAACCTGTTTGAGCTATACCAGTGCACGCATGCTCGGTCATTGCCCAAAAAGGCGTTTTACTGGTCTATGACCAGAAATACGCCTTTTTTACGGTTGATTTTTTTCACTAACAACATATACTAAACATAGAACATAGACTTAGAAGTCGTCGTTTAACATCGTTATCGGCTAATTCAGGGCACAAGTTCAGATATCTGCACACCTAATATGATTTGCTACTGCCATTCCTCAAACACTACCGCAACTGGTATCGGTAGACTCAGAGTACTTATAGGTAGACTGCTCTGGCCTGGCCAGACACCGGTGGAAATGTAGCCATCACTATCTGAAAGCACCAACTTGAATCGCGCTGCTGCGACATCGCGTCGCAGCTGCTACATTGGACCTTTTTCAGGAATAGTAGTAAATAACGAGGTGCAGTAGTGCGAAAGTTTCCGATGGTATTTTTGTCCGGTCGTATACCCATTGCAGGGCACTTAACCCTATTTGTAACAGGGGGGGGGGGGGGGGGGGTCGGATTCCACCCCCCTCATGTTTTCGCAGATATTTCCAGAACAGCAGGGAGCAGGCCCGTGACATTTTGGGACTTTTCATAGAATTGAATACCGCATTTGGAGTCAAAATTGTGAGTTCTTAACCTGAACAGAGGCGGTTCCAGGGCACAGTTTTGGGTGGGTTCGGAGGCGATATTTGGCGATAATACGGAAATGCGATCTTCACGGTTTCTTCCTAACTGCCTCAATTATTAAGGAGTTACATCGGTTTACGGTGATTGCAACAAGAGACAAATAGTTGATGTTAATGAAATATCATACAAATTGCATGGCAGAGGCGGTTTCAGGGGCTTGAAAAAGGGGGGGGGGGGGGTGGTTTCCAGGAAGTATTCGATATTTGGTGGAAAACAAATAGAGCAATGTAAGGGGCATTTATAGCTATCAAGATGTAAAAGATAGCTTCTGCTTCCATTATTTGCATAATTTATTACATATAGAGTTTCAGGGGCGTGTTCAGGCACATGAAAAGGGGGTGACTGGCATGGTGATGACGATATGCCAGCGATAACGGCGCAATAGACGGTTAGCTTATAATGATATATGCACATATGAGGCCATAAAAGGGAATAAAGTCATTTTTTCAGAGGCGCGCTCAGGAATGGAAGAAAGGGGGTCATATTATTGCAAGGAAACTAAGAGGCATGGGCGTACAATGACATAACATACTGCAGTTGTCGGATGAAACACGCAGCACAGGCTACTCTACGAACGATTATAAGATAATAGGCGAGTCCAGGTAGGGTAAAAAGGGGGGTAAGCAATGTGAATTGACGTTGTAGGTGAAATAGTCACTGTTGACTAGTTAGTATCATAATAGCGGATACTATACTTATCGAAAGGTCTTGCGCCGCCCCAGTTTGGATCCTGGATACGCCTATGATGAAGTACAACATGCAAAAAGGAACTATCTACGATCAGTAACATATTTATAGTGCTGGGTAGCAACTTGTCTGCGGTTAATATGTTTTCCAATTTTACCTCCATTTTTCACTAACCTGGTACCGCCTATGGCAAAAAAAGAAGATTTATAACTGTTTTGTCTAATGTCACAATCACATACAATTTCATTTGTCAAAAAACAACATAAAAATGGTTTTATTACGCATTTACTTCACCCCCATATTGAGTGACCTGCACACGCCTATGATTTTTGAATTTTCAAACGCCACCGTCATATATCAATTTCCAATTCAATCTCTATCGATTCGTATTAGTTGTTAGAATCGGTCGATAAACATGAAAGCATTTTTGGATCAAAGATACCACTAAAATGTGTATTTTACCCCCTGTTGCCCCCTATAAAGAATGTAGATTTGTGTATTATTTAGAAATGTAGATCGTGTTGAGGGGAACCAAACACCGCTTCATATGTGAAAATCGGACCGGTAGATCTCGAGATCTCGGGGGGGGGGGGGGCGGAATCCGCCCCCCTGTTACAAATAGGGGTAGCCAGGAGCCTGTTACAAATAGGGTTAAGTGACAGAAAAGGATGGAGTTTTTTTCTGTAGTAAGTGTTGCGACTCAACTCTGTTTTAATACTACCATCACTATTCAGCCGCGGCCTTTGAAGCAAGCGCCGTAAGTGCGGCGCTCCTCTGTGGTCACAGTTGATATAAATATGGTGGTGATGTGGTGGTGATGTGGTGGTGATGTGGTGGTGATGTGGTGGTGACAGGGGAGCAGCCAGGGGGGGGGGCACAGTGGGCACGTGCCCCCCCCCCCCCCCCCCACCCCCATTGGGTCGAGGGGCCGAAGTACCCCTCGTCCCAATGGGAGAAGGCCTCGGCCCCTCAGCCCAACTCCTATGATAGGTATCGACGTACAACTTACAGTACTTTATGCTGCATTAATTCTACGTCTTTTCACAAAAGTTGAATGAAATTGATGCAGCATGATCAATTTGATTGATGCAATTGAAACGACATGATGCAGGAGATCATGTCGTTTTAATGACGTCATGTCACGCCATTTTTGGTCTTAAAAACGATAAATGTTTGACAAATCGTAGAAAATCGAGTTTTGAAGCAGATTGTAAATGAAAAACGTCAAAAGAAAGGAAATGTCTTTCTCTTCAAAACTACCATCTCAGATTTGCGGAAGTTTGGGTTTTTGACTCCTAATAATACAAATAAAAAATTTCCAGAACACTTTACCCAAACCAAATTTCAAAGCAATATCTTAATTGACTTATGGCTCCGTAAGTATAAGTAACTCATGACGTCATTTTTTAAGTTACGTTTTTATGGCTTTTATTGACCAGATACAGACAAATAAATGCCACCACTGTTTTTCTGAGACAAAACTGGTCTAGAGACATGCCTTTTTTATTTAGATTAATAAATTTCAAATTTTGACCTTATGTGACCTGACCTTGACCATATATGGTGTCAGGTTGTGAACATGGCTGCTATTATCACATTCTACGTGTAAAATAACCTTCGTATACCTCTTGCCAAAAGTGACGTTTTGTGACCTGATCTTGACCTTGACCTTTGCTTACAATTTTACTTTTTCCTAATGCGGGAGATGCATTATATCTTTGAGAGTACTTTGTACGATAATAGTCTCAATCTAAGGCTTGGAATGGAAAGTATGGCCCCAAAACTAAAATACCTTAAATTTGACTTTTGACCTGGCCGTGTCCTGAGATGTGACCTTATTATGAAAATGTCTCGTAAACGTTAGATGCGGCTCATTGAGAGTTTTCGATTACGGCCTTGCGCGTCTCGCTGCGGTTGTTGGTTCGGAATATAACGAAGGGGCAGAATCTACCCCCCCCCTTCCCAGCGTGTTCGACCGAATACCCCAGCGGGGCGCGGGTTAATTTGTCTTTTTAAATCAGAAAATATGTCAAATTTTGGGCGAATTTGGGCGGTTTGGGGCATGTCAGCTTGCCCCCCCCCCCCCCTCCCCCTGCTGGATCTGCCAGTGGCCATAAACTAAGACAAGCTACTTGAAAATCCCGTGAGCGCTTAACATTTTCAACGGAAGTTTTATACGTTGGTATTTTCTGAAGTTGTCTTTCCAAACTTATGACGGATCGTTTCGCGTAAGTCTCCTCCACACTCCATAGTCTACACATTAGTGACTGTGAATTACCTCGAATTTATGTGTTTCCAATGTAATATGTCACAAACGTGAGCAATCGGGACAACGTAAAATGTTGAGGGCCAGACGTCCCGCGTTGTCTCTTATTGATTGTGTTGCTGCTGGGACCTTCAAGGTGCCTTGTGCGTGCATCTAAAATGGTTAACCCACGCACAGACGGGGTTCGCACCAAGTTCGAACTGACGGGGGGGGGGGTGGATACCCGCCCCTACAATATTTCAAAAGTCATGCAACGTATAGCGACAAACAGAAACAGGTTAGATAGCTCGAAACAAACAAGGTCCAATGAAAGTACTCAGTCATTATTTTAGGTCAGGTCATTTAGGCCATTGAGGTCACCAGAGGTCAACAAAGGTAACATTTAGGCCATAAATGGGTGTCCTTACCAAAACCCGTACATATCTCGAGAACAAAAAGAGGTAGCGACGCGCGAAAAAAAAACGTCCGAAAGATTACTGGCGGCTCCAAGGGGGGGGGGCATCAGGGGCAAATGCCCCCCCCCCCCCCCCGCAGGAATCTGGGAGGCGAGGCATTCAATACAAGTATGCCCCCCCCCCCCCACCCCGCACGTTCCCAATTTATCGTAAAATCGTCTTTTCAGCAGTCAAAATCCAGCTATCCACAGTCAAAAAACGGAAAATTTCGCGCCGCTTCGCGGCATCACAACTTTCGCAATAGCTTATACAAATTTGGAAAATGGGAAAATGAATTCCATTAGGTAAGTGTCTGGCAGAGGCTTTCCTTGGCGATAATTGCTGGCACTGGCGGGTCCAAGGGGCATCAGCGACAAATGCCCCCCCCCCCCCTCCACAGGAATCTGATAGGGGCATTCAATACAAGTATGCCCCCCTCCCCGCGCGTTCCCTGCACTGAACGTGAAAAACAATGATCCTATGAGAAAACATCATGAAAACGGAAGTATTTTTCTCTCGAGTGGTTGAATTTGAAGTTTGTATGTCTCCCTTGTTTAATGATAGAGAAAACAGCGCACCTGATGCCATTCAAGCAGCCCCAACCGGAAAATTTCGCGCCGCTTCGCGACATGACACAACTTTCGCAATTACTTATACAAATTTGGAAAATGGGAAACTGAATTCCATTAGGTAAGTGTCTGGCAGAGGCTCTCCTTGGCGGTTATTACTGGTACTGGCGGATCCAGGGTGCATCAGGGATAAATACCCCCCTTCCACAGGAATCTTAGAGGGGCATTCAATACAAGTATGCCCTCCCCCCCACGTTCCCTGCACTGAACGTGAAAAACAATGATGTTAGGAGAAAACTTCATGAAAACGGAAGTTTTTTTAATTTTCTCGAGTGATTGAATTTGAAGTTTGTATGTATCCCTTTCTTTCAATGATAGACAAGACAGCGCACCTGATGCAATTCAAGCAGCCCCGGTGACACTTAACCCGCACCCCGCTGGGGGGGGGGGGGCAGAATCAGCCCCCTCCCGGATTTTCTCAATCATTTAAAAACTATGATAAATATCAACGTCAAACTTTCAGTACATTTTGCTGCATCAATTCTACGCATTCTCACCCAACGTCCAATTAAATTGATGCAGTATTGTGGGAAATAATGACGTTTTAATGACGCCATGTCATGCCATTTTTGGCGGAAAAACGATAAATGTTTTAACAATCGTAGAAAATAGAGTTTTGAAGCAAATTGCAAATAAAAACGTCAAAAGAAAATAAATGACATTTTCTTCAAAATCGCTATTTCGAATATTCGGAATTTTGTGTTTTTAACCGTCCAAAATAGGAAAAACTTTTTTCGGAGATAATTTTTTTTTGTTGTTGTGAATTTGAAAAGTGAATTTCTTAGCTCGAATACCAAAGTAAGGCGACCGGCCTAACTATGCGGGGAAAATGGGAGTACCTTGAAAAGATGCCCCCACGGAGTGAGGCTGGATCCGCCAGTGCGAAAGATAATTTAATTTGTTGTCACTCAGGCTTCATCAGATTTGATCTCGGGTCAATAGCTAGCTCGGGAAAGGCTATCGAACGTGAAACATTCTCAAAATAGCGGAATTGTTTTTAGGGAATAACTTTTGAGATACGCATGATAGAGTGATACTTACAGTTTTCACCATTGTGGTTATCTGTCGAGACACATCGAATGGTATATCGGATGATCATAACCTAGTTAGGTCATATTCGAAAATTGACCTGTCCTGTGCTCAGGTCAAGGCAGATCAAGTTCAAATTTTACATCAATCAACGTGTCTCAACGAGCGAAGCATATGGTTATAACTCCAATACTCTACCTTCATTTGGCAAAGAGTTATTGAATAAATAAAAAAAGTAACCTCTTGGGTCACCTGAGTTGACCTCGTAGATGTCACATAACAAAAATGTGACTTGGATCATTGCATTTGGCACATGAATGGTGTAGGCACCTGGTGAAAACTGGTCAAATTTAAGTGTTTTCTGTGGATGTGTTTATATTTTCTCCATTTACTTATAATGGAAGTTTATCAAATCGAATTGACCTTCGGTCACCGATATTACAAATTCGGGATGTACGAATTGTAGGTACTTATGGGCTATGGCCTGAATGAATCCTGTGAGTTTCAAACCGCTCGGTCGATCACTTTGGCACGACCATAAACTTTCAAAAACTTGCTTGGAGGTGGGATCACTTAACGTGACTTGTTGACCTGGCCTGAGATGACTCGAGATAAAAAATGTCACAATTTGGGTGATTGTTCCCCAAAGAGTTACGCCAAGTTTGGCGGCGCTGCGTGTCGACGTTTTACAATATTTACGAAAACCTCAGGGGACGGATATCTGCCCCCCCCCCCCAAGTCGGTGCGCGTGTTAATACTTCACATCATGGTGCCAACAGGGATCAGTTGTCACATTTTTGGGGGGATCAGACCAAGAACTTATCAGTCAATCTACGCATAGGTTCTGTTTGACATGGGCCCGTCCGATGTTTTTTGTTGCGACTATTTGGGGGCCCGGCAAAATATAGTGGCCCAACTCCGAGGATATACCATTTTGCGCCATTTTTTTTTGTTTTTTTTTGGGGGGGGGGGATTGATCGAGGGGGCCCCTCGGGATGCTGTGCCTCCCCCTTGACGAAGGTCTGTCTGCACCCCTGGATCTGACCTTAGGTCACCGATATTATAAATCCAAGATAAACGAATTGTAGGTACTTATGACCTTATTAAGTCCTGTGAGTTTGAAACCGCTCGGTCAATCACTGTGACTTTGGCACGACTTTCAAAAACTTGCTTGGAGGTGGGGTCACTTAACTTTCAAAAACTTGCTTGGAGGTGGGTTCACTTAACAGGACCTGTTGACCTGACCTGAGACGACTCGAGATACAAAATTACACAAAATGTGGATAATTGATGCCCAAAGAGATATGCTAAGTTTGGTGGCGCTACACACCGACGTTTTCCCAATATTTACGAAAACCTCTGATGGGCGGATATCCGCACCCGATGTCGATGCGCGTGTTAATACTTCACATGGTGCCAAAGGGAGTCAGTTGCTGCACATTATTTTGTATCAGACTACGTACTTATCAGTCAATCTACGCATGGAGTCTGTTCAACATGGGTCTGTCCGACGTTTTTTTTGTTTTTTTTTCGTTCAACATGTTCAACATGGGTCTGTCCGACGTTTTTTTTTTGGTGAAATGCTGAATGTTTGAACTTCCGTTTGTTATTAATCCTGCACCATTACTCCTTTGGCCTATATATCCAATTTATCTGTTTATGTTCGGTGTTTGCATGATGTATGCTGGCATAGCATCATAAAAAAGTAACTACATTGTTACAAACTCCAGAAGCCAGAGCCTGCTACAACATCCATTGGCAGATCCAGAACGGTGGTTGGGGGGGGGGGGCAAATTCCCCCAAAAATATCACACAATTCGGTAAACTTGTCAGATTTCGCTTGCTTATGCATTGATAGCTGATATAAAACAAACTTTCCTTAGTAAAAGTTACTTAGATTTTCTTATATATCAGGACATGTGTAAATTTTGTGCCAATTTCAGGGGGGGGGGGGGGGAGGGGCATGACCGCTTTGAACCCCCATGGATCTGCTAGTGAGGGCATCCAATCTGTTGAAGATAGTGTGCTGTGTTGTGAACAAGATGCATGATATAGGCGTCCAAGCTAGTTCAACACTTAACCCTCGCCCTACGGGGGGGGGAGGGGGGGGGGGGACTGACAGGCCCCTCCCTGAGGTTTTCTCGAATAACTTTTTACGCATGTAGCGCATCTTGCTGACATTTTCGTTAGCTGAGTTTAAAATAATTATACGTACGCTGTACAAATTTAATTAAAATTTGTTAAGTAGTTTGGGAGATAATCATGTTTTGATGACGTCATGTTGGTAAAAAACGATAAATATTTGAAAAATCGTAGAAAACAGAGTTTTAGAGAAAATTTCAAACACAATTTACCAAAGATACAAAATGGCATTCTCTTTAAATGGCAATCGCGTATTTGCAAAATTTTGGCCTTTTGACCCCTAGAATTAAAAAAAAATGATTTTTTTGGAGAAACAAAATCCCCACAAAATCAAAATTTTCTAAGATGTTAAAAAAACGGAATATATGTGAGAGAACTGAGTATGGACAATACCCATACCAAATTTCAAAGCAATGTCTTCATTTTTGACTGAGTGGATGCTCCCTAAATGTAAGAAACTGATGACGTCATTTTTTTAATACTTTTTGTGACTTTGTTTGACAAGATACGAACAAATAATTACCTTTTATGTATTTCTGAACTAAAACTGGTCTAGGAACATGCTTTTTTATTTACATTTATCAATTTCTAATTTTGAGGTTTTCTGAAGAGCAAAATCGCTGTTCTGGACATGGTAAATCCGAGGTCATTCACTTGGCCTGGAAGGTCACCCGTTGATCTGAGACCTAAACATTACATACTGTTAGATTTCTTTCATGACAGGCAACATGCTGGTTCTTACCGCATTGCTCTAAGTTGCTTGGTTTAGAAGTTAACAGGGGGGCCTGTCAGCCCCCCCTCCTAGGGCGAAGGTGAAAAAAGCTCCCGTAGGGCGAGGGTTAATGTGTCAGTTGCACCTTCAGATGCTCTAAAAGGCAATATTCTTGAGTTGGCTTGCAAATATAATATACCTTATGCTGAATGTTTCAATGCAAATTGAAGCTCTGTCCCTTCAACACTATTATTCCCATGTCAGACACCTGCGTGGTGTGTCAGTGCCGACCACCATTCCATTGTGTGTTCGTCACCGCTGCATGGGGTGTCGTGGTTTCGCAATACTCATGCGGGGGTGTCAATTGACGCCTCAGCCGGGCGTATTGCAGGAGTTCGTTCACCACTGGGAGAGGTGTGACGGTCGCCGCTGCCTGGGGTGTCGTGACGTAGACGCACGCAGACAGCGGCGCGGCCTTGGCTGCGCGCGCACATCACCGCCGGCCGGCCGCGCCGCCGCACCCGCGCAGTTACGCCGCGGGCTTAGCCGCGGCAGGTTGTTTACGAGTGCGTGCGTCGACCGTTGTCAGTGTTCAAGTTGCCGTTGAGTTGCGAAAGGATGTCAATCGTGCTGTCGTGATCGGGGTTATAAGTACCTAATTGTGAGTTGTCAGTGCGTTCTTTCTTGCGTTCTTCTGATCTTAGAAATGTAGTTAGTTGTGACTTTGTAATCGATAAACATTAGGTATGATAGCGTTTATATGTTTCGTGCCCTCCCGTCACAACCAATTGTATTGCTTATCCGGTCGGAGCTGCACCGACCAAGCTTCTATAAACATACATATATACGTAGCTGCACCCACAAAAAATAAACACCTGCGCAGGGTGTCAACACCCCTAGCCCGTGTGATGCCCACACAACCTAAAATACGTCGCCTGGAAGGTGTTTTGTTTAGCACTCAGGGAGGTGTACCGGAACAACCGTGATTGCCGCTGCATGGGGTGTATAGGTTTAACGGAACACCCTTGATAACCGCTGCATGGGGTGTCGAGGTGTCACAATAGTCATGCGTGGGGTGTCGATTGACGCCTCAGCCGGGCGTATTGCGGGAGTTCGTTTACCATTGGGAAAGGCGTAACGTCACCGCTGCACGGGGTGTCAAGGTGTCGCAATACCCATGCGGGGGGTGTCGATTGACGCCACAGCCGGGCGTATTGCAGGAGTTCGTTCACCACTGGTGTAATGGTCGCCGCTGCTTGGGGTGTCGTGACGTAGACGCATGGCGGGCGGCGGCCGCCGCCGGGCGCCGGCTCAGAGACGTGTCGCAACTCGCAAGACTCATGCCAATCTGAGCACTCTGACCTGACTCTGACCACTCGCGCCATTCTTCACAATCTGAGCAACTACAAATTAGTACATTTCCGTGCAAAACCATTGTATTAACAAAACCGTTAATTATTGTGAACAGATCCATGTATCAACATCAGCATCACGGCACTCCAATCACAAATCAGTATCATCAAGCATACTCATAAATCATCATAGTTACTATGGATCAACAGTCAGCTACGTATATTGATATGTTTATATAAGCTTGGTCGGTGCAGCTCCGACCGGATAAGCAATGCAATTGGTTGTGACGGGAGGGCACGAAACATATAGACGCTATCATACCTAATGTTTATCGATCACAAATTCACAACTAACTACATTTCTAAGATCAAAAGAACACAAGAAAGAACACACTCACAACTCACAATTAGGTACTTATAACTCCGATCACGACAGCACGATTGACAGCCTTTCGCAACTCAACGGCAACTTGAACACTGACAACGGTCGACGCACGCACAATGCACAACCCGCCGCGACCAAGGTCACAATCCAACTGGCCCGGCGCGGCGGCGCGGCCGGAAGGCGGTGATGTGCGCGCGCAGTCAAGGCCGCGCCGCCGTCTGCGTGCGTCTACGTCACGACACCCCAAGCAGCGGCGACCGTCACACCTCTCCCAGTGGTGATCGAACTCCTGCAATATGCCCGGCTGAGGCGTCAATCGGCATCCTCCGCATGAGTATTGCGACACCTGGACACCCCATGCAGCGGTGACGTTACGCTTCTCCCAGTGGTGAACGAACTCCCACAATACGCCCGGCTGAGGCGTCAATCGACATCCCCCGCATGAGTATTGCGTCACCTCGACACCCGATGCAGCGGCCACGAACACACAATGCGATGGTGGTCAGCACTGACACACCACGCAGGTGTCTGACATGGGTGTAGATAGCGAGGCATCAACAATGACACCCCATGCATGAGTAAATTTCCAAATTAGCCCCTATGGCAGGAGTTGACACCCGGGTCGTGTTTAGCGATTTTGTGAGTGTGACTGTTGATCCATAGTAACCAGGATGATTTATGAGTATGCTTGATGATGCTGATTTGTGATGCTGATGTTGATACATGGATCTGTTTACAAAAAATAACGGTTTTGTTAATACAATGGTTTTGCACGGAAATATACTAATTTTTAGTTGCTCAGATTGGGAAGGTTTGGCGCGAGTGTTCAGAGTCAGGTCAGAGTGCTCAGATTGGCATGAATCTTGCAAGTTGCGACACGTCTCTGAGCCGGCGCCCGGCGGCGGCTGCCGCCCGCCATGCGTCTACGTCACGACACCCCAAGCAGCGGCGACCGTTACACCTCTCCCAGTGGTGAACGAACTCCTGCAATACGCCCGGCTGAGGCGTCAATCGACTACCCCCGCATGAGTATTGCGACACCTCGACACCCCATGCAGCGGTGACGTTACGCCTTTCCCAATGATAAACGAACTCCCGCAATACGCCCGGCTGAGGCGTCAATCGACACCCCACGCATGAGTATTGCGACACCTCGACACCCCATGCAGCGGTTATCAAGGGTGTTCCGTTAAACCTATACACCCCATGCAGCGGCGATCATGGTTGTTCCGGTACACCTCCCTGAGTGCTAAACAAAACACCTTCCAGGCGACGTATTTTAGGTTGTGTGTGCATCACACGGGCTAGGGGTGTTGACACCCTGCGCAGGTGTTGATTTTTTTGTGAGTAGGCAAAAAAATCCAAAAATTTTGGGTGTTTTTTGAAAGATCATTGCGGCCATGTGGCTCGACAGATTGTCATGCTCTAAACGTTTTTGAGCTTCAAATGTACTTATCTTTAATACATAAAAAGACACAATACAAAATAAAATCATAGGCGTATTCAGGGCATGTAAAATGGGGGATTCTCTGGGGAAAAAATATGTGCTGTTCGTGATTGTTTGGGACAAAATGAACGTCACATGTGGTCATTATATGCTGTTATTGGTTAAATTTGATATATTGCGCATAAGCGGATCCAGGGAAAACATGGGGGCACCATGCGCGTAACGCTTTTATCATCTTACTAATTTGAAGTTGGACCTAATTTGAGGTTTGGTATCACCTCCCATTTTTGTTATCCTGAGTACGCCTCTGCCCCAAAAATATGTACAATCTCAGTATATATGATGCATATTGCATTGAAATTGTTTCTGATACATTTATTGCACTGCAAACCACGAAGTAAGTATGCGCCGCAAAACCGCATTCGTAACACCCTCCCCAAAACAGGAGCCTGGAACTGCCTGTGCTGGACCGTTTTTTTCAAAATCTTGACAGCATGCGTCCTTCAATTTAGGAAAAGTCACAAAGTGTCAGGACGCTAGGCTTAACGGTTTAGAAGCGGCAAGTGAAAAACCACCGGGAGGGGCAGAATCTGCCGCCCGCAGGGAATAGGGTTAACGCATCCTGGATAAACTAATGCAGAAACATCCACCACCACCGAGCGTGGTCACTGGTATGTGGTACGCCACCTGGCGTTTAGCACACGTACATGTTAACATGAGCGTACGGACTTGTCATGTTCCAAAGTCTTGTTTATGTGTTTTCTACTTTGACGAAGTAATCTGAGGAATGCCGAAATCAACAAAGGGCGTTTTGCTGAATGGATTAGATGCAAACTAAAGACGAAATCTTACACTGAATAGCCAATCTTTTTGCCGGAAGTGAATCAGTTTTGCTGAATACTGAATATTAGATGTAAACTAAAGACGAAATCTTATACTGAATAGCCAATATTTTTGCCGGAAGTGAATCAGTTTTGCTGAATTCTGAATGTTTTGTTAAAAGACGAATCGTTGACACACTTTAGCGATATGTTATGCCAATATGTCGATAGTTTTGCCGGAATGGTGAAAACTAGCGCCAATAATGCAAAAAGGGTACTACCCCTCCGTGTAGAGCACAAACCAACACAGAACCATTTCAGCAGCAACCTGATCCCCGTGCGGGTGATGCCGCGCCCACGCCAACTGATTGAACCACCACGACTCAACGACAGGCAAACCAGACGAGCGTGTGCCACACACCCGGACAACAACATCGGCACAGACGGCGATTCATCGGAGAAGACGACGCACGCGCGGAAAACTGTCACTGGAGCTGTTAAATCTTCAGTTCCTTCTTACAAAATTACCGGACATTCGCAATGATGTCTGATGTTTCTCTTTGGTCTCCAGGAATGCTATGTTTTACTGAAACCAATCTGAACTCAACCACGCCAGACCGATTTGTTACAATTCCAGGGTATCGCCTTTTTCGGCTGGACAGAAAAACGGGACGTAAACAATCTGGAGTAGTGGTTGCAATATTTGTGGAAGAACATTTATTCGCCAACATAATTAAAGTGAAAACGACTGGATCAGACTCGCATGTAGAGGCGCTCTGGGTCAAGGTGAAATTTGATAAAAATAAAGCAGCCACTGTGGCTTGTGTCTAACTTCATCAAACCACGCTCAAATTCAAGCGGATTTCAACGATCTAGAGGAACAAATACAACAAATAATTGCGGCCTCTTCATCTCACCGAAACAATGCCGAAACAATGCATCATTTTAGCGGGATGATCCTAATTCAGACCCTCAATTAAACAAATCCAGCAGCAAATGACAGGCTTCGGCAATTAGAAAGGTACGGGCTGAACTGTGAAGTACACGAGCCTACCTTTTATCGCGACTGTATGCGCTCATTTCTTGATGTTGTGCTAATGTCTGATTCGTTGTGTAACGACCGCTCACCAACTATAATCTATATGTGTTCTGTTCAAAAATGTGATTACGCGAGTCACCACCTTCGCGTATGTGTGGGAGTAACGGTGCCCCGAGTCAGACAAAGGGTGCAGTACAGGACGGGCCGGAGATGGCATGATGCGTTTTTTACCGAACATTGAATGGCACTCGGTTGTAAAACAAAATGAAACATGTCAACAACAGTGGGAGGCTTTCTCAAATACGCTTAACGAAATGTTAGACTTCCATGCTCCTATCAGACAATTTCGAGTTCACAACTCCCGTCCCCTATCGGTTTCGAACGAAACTCTCAATCTGATGAAGCAGCGCAAACAAGCTAAAGAACAAACAAAAGAAGCAACCGGAAAATTTAACACCAGATGAACTGAACTATTTCTTTACAGCAGTAGGTACAGTCTGTCTCATAATGATCTTCCATTGCCACCACGTGGCGCTACGGTCGCAATAGGCACACAAAAGGTGGTTTCCCCACCGTAGGTTGGTACCCATTTTTGCTGTCTGACAGGTGCGTGACCTGGTGAGCGGGGGAGAGGGAGGGAGTTGTTGGAATGGAATGCGCCGCGACCCGGGTGGTGGTCAGGGCCGTTTGTCTCGAGGGTCAAGAGGTCGCCTGTCAGAGATCCAACATTGGAGACTAAATAACAGTGTTCATCACATTAGCCCAAATAGCTCAGTCGGTATAGCTGTCTACTCCATAATGAATGAATGAATGAATAACTCCAATATTCGTAGATTGGTCGTGGGTTCGAACCGCATTGTCACCAGGCGCTTTTACGTGTATTTCTTTCTTAATCATGTCACGTTTCATGTGCAATGCAGAACCCCTAAATTACGAATGCAAACATCCACCTGATGATTCTACGCGAAAAAGCAGACAAATGCAGTGGGCCTCACACCGATATTTTCGCATCGCGCCGCTCCGTCCTTCACGCTTCACAAACACACCCTGGCGGGTTTATATCCATTAAGATAGCGACGATACCTGCGACGACAGTATTTAAAACATTATGTCTATGAAGCATCGACAGGTGTGTAGCTGATAGAGCATCTGACTGGCTAGGTGTTTAAATTTGACCTTGACCTTGAGTCAAAATATCGACACTTTATTTTTGGCGCAATGCAAATTTCTCAATCGTCGCAATCGACACGACGGATAGCCATTTCCGCGACATCTTTGATGATGGTATCAGTCAACTTGACATAAAAAATATTCGTCTTAACCCTCGCCCGGGTAGGGCAAAATCAGGAAGTGTTCGGATTGGTTGGTACGACCCCCCCCCCCCCCCTTAGCGTTTCGCCCCTAATTAAGGTAGAACTTCGATTCAAAGACGAGCGTGTTGCTTGTGATGAGAGGAAGCCAATGATATCTGGTTTTAAGGTGTTGGGTCATTAGGTGATCTCTGAGGTCATGTCAATGACCAAAAGGTCATCAAAATTGTAAATGCATGTACATTTAATTTTATCGAGCTAGAATCGTGAATGAGCATATCATAATGCTTAATGGGTGCCAAATTCGTAATCAGCGTCACTAAATGCCCTAAAAACTGCCAAATTCCAAAAAAGGTCATGCCATGTCATCTGAGGTCAGTGACCTCGGTTGACCTATGGAAGCCCATGACCCCAGTGGAACATATAATCATATCAAATGGATCCCAAATTTGAAATCAGCTTCACAAAATGTCCTAGAAACCGCCAAAGCCCAAAAAAGTAATCTGGGGTCATCGGAGGTCAATGACCTCAGTTGACCTCTGAAAAGGTCAATCGAGGTCACAATCTCAGTGTAAACCACAACTGTCACCTGGAAACACCATAACGGGTGCGAGAGGGGGGGGGGCATACTTTTGCCTACCTTTTTGTTTGGGGGGGGGGGGGCAATTGCCAATTGGAAATTGTAAGGGAAAATCAGGCAATTGCCCCTCCCCAAAAAAACAAAAAAAAAATCGGTAGGCAAACGTATGTCCCCCCCCCCCCCTCCCGCAACCGTTCTGGGAGGTTATGATTTTTGTTCCGGGAAGTCATATACCCCCAGGGGCGCAGCCAGGGGGGGGGGGGCAAGGGGGGCAATTGCCCCCCCCCCCCTTACGGGTCACAGGGGGCCCCGCCGATATTGGCCCAGATACCATTTGCATTAGCTAAATGGCTTTAAAAAAGTCACAGAGGAGCCCTCAAACCAGGCAAGGATCACTCTGGTGCATGTCAAGGGCCTTCAGAGACACTGAAGGGCTTTCGAAGCCGGCCCAGGGGGCCTCTTGGGCATGTCCAGGGGCCATTGAGCCCACCGAGGGGCCCAAAAAACTGTCTAGGGTCCTCTCCGGCATGTCCAGGGGCCCATTGAGCCCACTCAAGGGTGCAAAAACATGCCCAGGGACCTTTCAAGCATGCCCTGGGGCCCATTGAGCCCACTCAGGGGCCCCAAAAACCTGTCCAGGGGCCTCTAGAGCATGTCCACTTGTCTAGGGGCCAATTGAGCCCACCCACGGCCCAACAAACCTGCCCAGTGGCCTCTCGAGCATGTCCAGGGGCCCATTGAGTATGTTCAGGGGCCTCTCGAGCCTGGCCAGGGGCCCATTATAGTCTGTCTTGGGGCCTCTTGAACCTGCCCAGGGGCCTCTCGAACTTGCCCAGGGGCCATTGAGTCTGTTCAAGGGCCTCTTGAACCTTCCTAGGGGCCATTAGCCTGTTCAGGGGCCTCTCGAGCTTTCCCAATGGTCCATTGATCCTGTTCAGGGGCCTCTCGAACCTGCACAGGGGCTATTAGAGTCTACTTAGCGGCCTCTCGGCTTGCCAAGGGGCCATTGAGTCTGTTCAGGGCCCTCTCAAGCTTATCCATAGGGCCATTGAGTCTGTGAACGGGGCCCTCGAGCCTGCCAAGGGGTTGCTAGCCGTCGCCTGCAGCGCCTGCTATAGCTGGAGCGCCTGCTAGCCGTGGTCGGCGCGGTTATAATGAGCGGTAATGTGCTGTACTCTGACCCACCTGGTGCAATGTTTTCTTGGGTTTCAAAATGGTTATTTGATAAGTCTGATGCGTCTTTGAATTCGTGTGTGGGGGGGGGGGGGGGGGGTTATGGTAGTACACAACAATTTTAAGAAAATCCTCTCAGGAGTGTGTGCTGCAATATTTGTCAGCCAGGGGCGTCGCCGACGGGAGGTTCGGGGGGAGGTCTGGGCAAACTTCCCCCACTTTTAGAAGGCGGGAGAGGGTCGACCCCTCCCTCCCACAAACACACGCACTTTTTGAGGGAAAAAATAAAATGTATCGTAAAAATTGTCTTTGCAGTGCAGTACAAATCCAGCTATCATCCAGCTATCTAAATCTGTCAAAAACTGGAAAATGTCGCGCCGCTTCGCGGCATGACACAAGTTTCGCAATTGCTTATACAAATTTGGAAAATGGGAAAAATAATTGCATTAAGTGTCTGGCAGAGGCTCTCCTTGGCGGTAATTGCTGGCCCCAGGGCCCATTCCCTTCATAAAATATTCACTTCTAAGTTTCAAGCAGGCTACATGTTTAGCTAGTTTGCCGAGTTCCGAAAAAGTCGATGCGAACGCAAAGACGAGGAGATCGGCACCCGGAAGGTGCTCCAGCGGTGCACAATTTTCTGGACCGAAGAGCTATTAGTCGAAACAGGCCAAGACCATTTCCCCAAGCCATCTCACCTCACGGTCTGGTTCCAATATTAACATTTCGTTTTCCAGGACCTAAAATTAACATTTTCACGCCGCTTCGCGGCGTCACATCGGTAGTCGTCTTCATAACGAAGCCATAGCCATCGTCATCGGTTCGTCGTAACGCTGAATTGAATGAATATAATTTTTAGCTTATTATCCTCCACAAGGCACACCGCCTATATTTCTGGGTTTTATCAGGCAAAACCGTAAAAATTTCGCGCCGCTTCGCAGCGCTAACTAACAAGTACATACCTACCTACTATAACATGAACATCCACATTAAAAATGCTGCAAAGGCTTAAATACACATATCAAAATGGGGGTACATTTATTTGTCATTTCAGCCGCCCCCACACTCAAAAGCCGACCCTCACCTGTTGTCATGGATAAGATATGTTTTCTCTCCTGTACGTAACAATACAAATTAGTAATGCGCTCAGTGCAATGCCTACTGAGGGTCCTGGTCCAATCCAGCTTATCAAAAGTAGACGAAGAAAAAATGCTAAAAAATAAACCTCACGCCTCACAAAATAAAGTGGCCGAAATCCGTAGAGTTTTTCATATCCAGGGGTATTTTTTGGGGCGGGGGGCCTCTCCCAGGTGCTTCCCTCCTTTCTGAAGGTCTGGCTGCGCCCCTGTACCCCCCCCCCCGCCAACGACTCTTCTCTTTCGTGCTGGCGACCCGAGACACTCCCCCCCGGTCAACAACTTTTCGCTGACGAAACGGAGCGAAGTTTCCCCTCCCAAAAACAAAACTTGAAACCTTGACCCGCCACTGAGGCTCCCCCCCCACTTTTCAAAACGTTCCTACGCCTAGTGACCTGGTGACCCAAAGGGTTGTTCAAACCAAGATTCCTTTACTAATAAGGTTTACCCAGGAGGGAGAAACGACTCCCGGTGTGATGTCAGAGCATTTGGCATCAATATTTTGCAATATGGTAGCAAATAAACAAAGGCATGAATGGCGCGTCGATTCTCGTCATTTATCTTCAGGAATATCGACATACTTGGGGCATGTCAGGGGCGGATCCAGGACAATTTTCGGGGGGGGGGGCTCACATCAGACGTCAAGGGGCTCCCGAGCTGAAAGGGGCCCCGAACGTTTTTGCCGGTCTGAAAGGGCCTCCAGTCGGTCTGAGAGTGTATTTTCAGGTATGGTGAAGCCCTTGACAAGCATAAGAGGGCCCTCGTCAGGTCTGAAAGAGTCACATTCCGGTTTGAGAAGGCCCTTTTCAGACCTGAGAGGGCCCATTGCCAGTATTGTAGGGCACTTGCAAGACTTTTGTGCGCCCTATGCTGGTCTGAGAGGACCATTGGTAGGTCTGAAAGGGACCTCGGTCATTCTGAGAGGGTCCTGTGCCAGTGTGAGAGGGCCCTAAGGTCGGTAAGAGAAGCCCCTCAGTCTCTTTGAGACTACTACCGGTGGGCCTGAGATAGCCCTTTCTAAGCCTGATAGGGACCTTGCCAGACTTGAATGGCGCTACGTCCGTTAGAGAGAGGGTCATTACCAGGCCTGAGAGGGCTTAGACCAGGCCTCATGTTCAGGCGGGCCCAAATGGCTTGCCTGGTGTCCGGTATGGGGTCCTCTGAGGCCTAGTAAAGTTCCTCAGACCGGCTTAGGGCCATTTGAGGACTGGAAAGGGTCCTCACAAACAGACGCAGGCCCATTTAAATCCCGGAAAGGGCCATCTCTGACTAATGTAGGGCCCAGTCAGGACTGGGACTGGGCCTCTGAAACCAGCTTAGGGTCCCTCTAATGCTTGATAAGGCCCTCTTAGCGGGCGTAGAGCCCTCTCAGGCCCGGCCAGGACCCTCGCAAACGACCCCAGGGCCCTTTCAGAACTGGCCAAAGCCCTCGCCGACAGGCGTAGGGGCTCTCTCAGACCCAGCGAGGGCCTATTGTTAACTAATTCATCTTCTTTTTAATTACAATAACATGAGCAAAGGCTACTTTTTCCATCTGATTTCTAACAAGGACACTATCAGACCGACGTAGGGCACAGGCATGCAGCTAGGATTTCCCCCAGGGGGGAGGAAGAGGGGGGGGGGGAGGTGTCTGACCTGCACAGGGACCTTTTAAACGTCCATGGGGCCCTTTGGTCTTTCAGATAAGGCCTGGTGGCCCTTATCTGAAAATAGAGCCTTTTAAGTGCTCTAAACTTTATAAATACCACGCTTTGCGTGGTCTCCAGACTCTTAGAGAGCCCATGATACCACGTTTCGCGCAGTCTCGTCTGCCCTTTTCGGCGCGCCCTCGGACGTTTTGGAGGGGAGGGCACGTATCCTCTGTCCCCCTGGATCCGCCCCTGGCGCATGTCCGGCTTTAAGACCGTCCCAGATTTGATAGTAGCAGCATGGCAGGAAATCAAGAGGTAGATATGCAATGTCACGGACGCCAGCCTAATATTTTTCCTGTTGATTATTCGAAGTCAAAACAACTTAAATATCACGGTTTTAGAGGTTTCAAACACTAAGTACCCTAGCCGTGCAACGGAATAAACAATGCTTGTTTGTTAGCATCTGGCAGTAAAAAGATAAATGGATTCAATTTGGTTTAAAAAAAAATACTATGACATTTTTCCCCTATGGTAAAATAAATCCTTTCTTTCGATTTCCAGGGTGAGCTTTAACATTTCCAATTTTCTATTTATATTATTATATTTATATTCCTTTACGAATATTTTTGCCACATCAGGTACATTTAGCCAAACAATGACAATCTGTGGATCGGACACCCGCCATCTTCGCTAGGTCCGTTACGAGCTGGCCGGTGCTTTCGTTTGGACCCTCCGGCACTCCACTTACGTTGAGGCACAGACGCCGAGAGTATTGCTCCAGTTCGTTTAACTTGACTTTGGTCTCGTCCAGCTCCTCCCGTAACTCCTGTATTTCCTCGTCCTTGGCGGCCACAGCCTCGGCTACAGCCGCCCTCACCTGAGTCTTAATCAGCTGCTGGAAATCACTCTCCTTCATTGCCTCTATCAGGGCATTCTTGATGCCGTTTTCATCCATCGCGAAGGTAGTTAGTCGCTCACCACCACCGATCAGTGCTCTTAGTCACTTTCACTAGGCTCAGCTCGGCCAGTCACTCGCAGTGTCCACTGGGGCGCGAGCGGACGGGCGGAGCGGGCGCTGCACGACCCGACCCGGCAGCGGTCAAAGGTCAACTGTGACCTGGCCGTGACCTGACATTTGAGCTCACTTTGACATTTTCGAGCATGTTTTAGATTCGTCTCATTGAGAGCTTTCGATTGCCGTATTGCGCGTCTCGCTGCGATAATTGGTTCGGAATATAACCAG
>JAXIVJ010002026.1:0-62500 GCA_036785665.1 Chirona hameri | reverse complement strand
TCCAGTGGTGGCCCAGACTCGGACTGTCTGGTCTCTCAGCTCACTGAGACAGCCAGCCTCCAGTGGCGGCCCAGACTCGGACTGTCTGGTCTCTCAGCTCACTGAGACAGCCAGCCTCCAGTGGCGGCCCAGACTCGGACTGTCTGGTCTCTCAGCTCACTGAGACAGCCAGCCTCCAGTGGCGGCCCAGACTCGGACTGTCTGGTCTCTCAGCTCACTGAGACAGCCAGCCTCCAGTGGCGGCCCAGACTCGGACTGTCTGGTCTCTCAGCTCACTGAGACAGCCAGCCTCCAGTGGCGGCCCAGACTCGGACTGTCTGGTCTCTCAGCTCACTGAGACAGCCAGCCTCCAGTGGCGGCCCAGACTCGGACTGTCTGGTCTCTCAGCTCACTGAGACAGCCAGCCTCCAGTGGCGGCCCAGACTCGGACTGTCTGGTCTCTCAGCTCACTGAGACAGCCAGCCTCCAGTGGCGGCCCAGACTCGGACTGTCTGGTCTCTCAGCTCACTGAGACAGCCAGCCTCCAGTGGCGGCCCAGACTCGGACTGTCTGGTCTCTCAGCTCACTGAGACAGCCAGCCTCCAGTGGCAACCCAGACTCGGACTGTCTGGGCCACGGAGAGACTCAGACAGCCAGCCTCCAGTGGTGGCCCAGACTCGGACTGTCTGGGCCTCCAGTGGCCACGGAGAGACTCAGACAGCCATCCTCCAGTGGCGGCCCAGACTCGGACTGACTGGGCCTCCAGTGGCCACGGAGAGACTCAGACAGCCAGCCTCCAGTGTCGGCCCAGACTCGGACTGTCTGGGCCACGGAGAGACTCAGACAGCCAGCCTCCAGTGGCGGCCCAGACTCGGACTGACTGGGCCACGGAGAGACTCAGACAGCCAGCCTCTAGTGGTGGCCCAGACTCGGACTGTCTGGGCCACGGAGAGACTCAGACAGCCAGCCTCCAGTGGCGGCCCAGACTCGGACTGCCTGGGCCTCCAGTGGCCACGGAGAGACTCAGACAGCCAGCCTCCAGTGGCGGCCCAGACTCGGACTGTCTGGGCCTCCAGTGGCCACGGAGAGACTCAAACAGCCAGCCTCCAATGGCCACGGAGAGACTCAGACAGCCAGCCTCCAGTGGCGGCCCAGACTCGGACTGACTGGGCCACGGAGAGACTCAGACAGCCAGCCTCCAGTGGCCACAGAGAGACTCAGACAGCCAGCCTCCAGTGGTCACGAGGAGTTGTCTGACAAACTGCACACTGACTCGTTTGTCCGGGCACGACCGAGTCGAGTCACTCGGATGTGTTGTCTCGGTTGACTCGTTCTTTTGACTCATTCTGAATCACCACTACGCAGTCGCCACTGACTCACAAATGCCGCCGCGCTGAGTCTGCCGTGCGGTGCAGCCTCTATACTGCTCACCGGATCCCGTCCATACAAACTTCTCCATTCGCTCCAAGCTGTCTACCGTATGACTCTGGATGATCTACTTGCAAGAATTCAGGCCGGTTTGCTCACCTACCATGAGGTGACTTACTTTGAAATCATTATCCTAGATAATCTTAATTAACACGAAAAATGATATAATTCAATGTGGATATATAGAATGTAAGCAGTTTTATCGGAGCTAATTGAAGAGCAGTCCCGCCTATGGGCGTTGTCTGGACAGATACTCCTCTAATTATGGCGATGCATCACTGGGTTTGCCGGCCGTTGTCGGGATCTTGACTGTGATCGCTGCTAAGTACTTGCAGCAGCGGGCGGGGAGCGGGGAGCGGGGAGCGGGGAGCGGGCACGGCTGAGCGGGCAAGGCTGAGCGGGCCCGGCCGGTGTCGGCGGCCGGGCCTCCCCAGTCCTCTCATGCCGCATCTGATATCCACCGACCGACCGACCGACCGACCGGCCGACCGACCGACCGACCGACCGACCGACCGACCGACCGACCGACCGACCGACCGACCGACCGACCGACCGACCAACCGACCGACCGACCAACCGACCGACCGACCGACCGACCAACCGCCCGACCGACCGACCGACCGACCGACCGACCGACCGACCGACCGACCAACCGACCGACCGACCGACCGACCGACCGACCGACCGACCGACGAACCGACCGACCGACCGACCGACCGACCGACCGACCGACCGACCGGCCGACCGACCAGGCCTGGCCGTGCCGGGCCGAGCCGTGCAGGCAGACCCGCTATTTAAATCGGCGGCTGCAGTCGTGTCGAGAGATCAGATGCAGCAATGCATCAGCCAGCTATGCCAGGAATTCCCGCTATCCTGTCGGCCGGCCGGCAGAGCGGCGGCACGGTTGTCGGCGTGCTTCACGCCCCCTATCAAACTGGCATTGCGTGCGTAATGACTGTGTGTGTGCAGTGTGCATTCCTCCCTCCAGTCCGACCCTCTGCTGCCGCCGCCGCGCCGCTGTCTGCCGGACCGCAGAACGGCATCTCGTTTTTTGCCAGACGGTCTGTTATCGGCCAATGCCTGTTCTTGAAATGGCATTGGCATTCGGACATTCCAGAATGCAGAAACGTTGCACGCTGTTGTGTTTGTTAAATCGCCGTGAAGATGTTCATCCCGCTATCGCGTATTGCTCTCATCCAGTTAGTCGAAAGAATGCACACGCAACCGAGTCAAGTTGGAATGCAAGTTCGCTTTGTATCGTTGGAAGGTTCTGGTACACTATGTTGAATGATTCGGTACCCGTCAAAAGTCACTATGAGCATCACGGACTGTACACTGTACAGTATGTACTTGCAGTGCACAGTCACACCTCACTTGTGAAGCATGGACAATGCTCCATATAAGTGCTGAATGACTTTGCAACAGTTCTTGTTACTCATGTTTCTTGCATCCTGCAGTGCTCCGCCCATACTGGTCGCTATGGTCCCAGTGCTGTGGTGTTGGCCGACAGCCGTCATTGTTTTGGTTGCGTTTGAACAGATGTGATGTCAGAGGCCGAATATTGACATTTTCATTCAATTATTATCTAGCTAATCCGGTCATTCATTTTAGTTCACAAGAAATGTGGACTGAGCAGGAAGCTTAAATCAAGGCGGCAAAATATACACGTCATTATAAGGTATGTATGCAGTTTCAATGCCACGGTGTTTTGCATGTACGATATGAGCTTGAAATGGTGCGGCATGCTTATGAAGTTAGGTTAGGTTAGGTGGCCAGTGAAGTGGTAACGTTGAAGTTGCCATGAAATGGGAAGTAATAAGGTCAAATAACATTTTTTTAACGTGATTGTGCTCACATGCAATGGGTGACATTTTTCAGTAAGAGCATCCAACTGAAGGAAATCAGCGGCATCAGAGTCCGCCTGCTACCGCATTAGCTTTCACAAACCTCCCCGCCTGACCATGAGCGTGAATGGGCCGTTTGGTGTCGGGACGATCAAAGTCTGACGCCATTGACCGGCGTCGGACCGACGTGTGTTCCGGAGAGAAGGGGTGCTTGGCTGACGGCAGCGTCACCCTCCCGACTCCTCGCCCGCGCCAGGTGGCCGGCACACAGCGCGCCATCAATGCCGCCCTGATTCGTCTCAAACGCCGCGCCGAGTGGCGCCGTCTAAGCGGGCCTGTATGGAGAGCGGGCCGGCTGACGGCCGCCTTTGACGGATCTGCCGCATACCTGGCACTGGGCCGGACCGTGGCCGCCTGAGGACCAGAGCGGCGTAGCATCCACTGCCCAGCGGCACCCACTGCCCAGCGGCCGACAGTGACCGACCAGAGCGGCGCGCCACCCACTGCCCAGCGGCCGACAGTGACCGACCAGAGCGGCGCGGCACCCACTGCCCAGCGGCACCCACTGCCCAGCGGCACCCACTGCCCAGCGACCGACAGTGACCGACCAGAGCGGCGCGGCACCCACTGCCCAGCGGCCGTCAGTGACCGACCAGAGCGGCGCGGCACCCACTGCCCAGCGGCACCCACTGCCCAGCGTCCGACAGTGACCGACCAGAGCGGCGCGGCACCCACTGCCCAGCGGCACCCACTGCCCAGCGGCACCTACTGCCCAGCGGCACCCCCTGCCCAGCGCCACCCACTGCCCAGCGGCCGTCAGTGACCGACCAGAGCGGCGCGGTACCCACTGCCCAGCGGCACCCACTGCCCAGCGGTACCCCCTGCCCAGCGGCACCCACTGTCCAGTGACCGACAGTGGCCGACAGTGACCGACAGTGACCGACAGTGACTGAGTGTATCGCATGACGGCGCACGCGTGCGCCGCGAACGCCGCTGTCCTCACACACGGGGCAGAGCAGGGAGGTCGTGCGCCGCGAACGCCGCTGTCCTCACACACGGGGCAGAGCAGGGAGGTCGTGCGCCGCGAACGCCGCTGTCCTCACACACGGGGCAGAGCAGGGAGGTCGTGCGCCGCGAACGCCGCTATCCTCACACACGGGGCAGAGCAGGAAGGTGCCGAGAGGCGCTCCCGTTTATGGCGCGGGTGTCCCCAGGGAGGGGGTGGGGGGGGGGGGGGGGGGGGGCAGGTAGTGGCGGGGTCAGGTCAGACAGAGGAGTGTGGAGAGCCGCTCCAGTTTGTGTCGCAGTTTGTCTCCCCGGCGGCAGGGCAGCTGGTGGTGGTGAGATGGTGGCAGGTGTCTCCGTCGTCGGCGTGGCAGGGGGTGGCAGGTGTCTCTATCGTCCGCGGTGGCAGGGGGGGGGGGGGGGGTGGCAGGTGTCTCCGTCGTCGGCGGTGGCTTGCCAGGTGGAGCAGGCTGCTACACTCCAGAGGTGCTGCCACAGATGCCCAGACACCGTTTCTGGCATTAGCAATCCTCGCGAATGCGAAACAATGAATGCACGTGTCCCCGACCTGACCTGACCGTTCCCTGTCGGTGTCCGGATGTATGTATGTATGACTGCAGCGTCCAGTAACTGCTGGCATGTCTCCTGGCTGGCTGTCCTGTCCTCCCTGTCGGTGTCTGGTGACCACTATCCTGAGGGTGGTCCTGTCTCCTTCCTGTCCTGTCCTCCACCCTCCACCCTCCTGTCCTGTCCTCCACCCTCCACCCTCCTGTCCTGTCCTCCACCCTCCACCCTCATGTCCTGTCCTCCACCAGCCACCCTCCTGTCCTGTCCTCCACCCTCCATCCTCCTGTCTTGTCCTCCACCATCCACCCTCATGTCCTACCCTCCACCATCCACCCTCCTATCCTGTCCTCCACCCTCCACCCTCATGTCCTGTCCTCCACCCTCCACCCTCCTGTCATGTCTTCCACCCTCCACCCTCATGTCCTGTCCTCTACCCTCCACCCTTCTGTCCTGTCCTCCACACTCAACCCTCCTGTCCTGTCCTCCACCCTCCACCCTCATGTCCTGTCCTCCACCCTCCACCCTCCTGTCCTGTCTTCCACCATCCACCCTCATGTCCTGTCCTCCACCCTCAACCCTCCTGTCCTGTCCTCCACCCTCCACCCTCCTGTCCTGTCCTCCACCCTCCACCCTCGTGTCCTGTCCTCCACCCTCCACCCTCCTGTTCTGTCCTCCACCATCCACCCTCATGTCCTGTCCTCCACCCTCCACCCTTCTGTCCTGTCCTCCACCCTCAACCCTCCTGTCCTGTCCTCCACCCTCCACCCTCCTGTCCTGTCCTCCACCCTCCACCCTCCTGTCCTGTCCTCCACCCTCCACCCTCGTGTCCTGTCCTCCACCCTCCACCCTCCTGTTCTGTCCTCCACTCTCCACCCTCATGTCCTGTCCTCCACCCTCCACCTTCCTGTCCTGTCATCCACCCTCCACCCTCCTGTCCTGTCCTCCACCCTCCACCCTCCTGTCCTGTCCTCCACCCTCCACCCTCCTGTCCTGTCCTCCACCCTCCACCCTCCTGTCCTGTCCTTCACCCTACACCCTCCTGTCCTGTCCTCCAGCCTCCACCCTCCTATCCTGTCCTCGGGTCGGCTGTCCCGTCACCCAGCTCCCTGTCAGCCGGCCACCTGGCGCCGGTGGTCTCCGGGCGGACCGGTGGTATCGGCGTCCATCTCCGGCCGTCACACCTCTGCTCAGCAACAGGTGTGAGGTGTGTGTCAGCCGCAATCTCGGCAACCTGCCTCACCGCGGCGCGCGCGACATGTCGGCCATCTCCTCTGCATCAGCAACACCAGCCCGCAGCGCTCTCCAGACCGACCGTATTCAGATGTGACAGATTCCAATGGCGGCCCAGAGATATTTGAGTGGAACGCTTTCTGAGCAATGAGGTTCTCGGAATTTTCGGTTCACCTGCAGTTGTCTGATCTTAGGACGGGGTTGCCATATGACAGTTACATACTATAAGTCCGTGAATTAATAGCTAATAACACTGTGGGATTCCCTAATCCAGTTATCAAGGGAAGAATACGAGTGGTCGGGTGGAGTAGGCGGATAAAGCGATACGAAAAAAAATCACATGACATTACATCAAAAGAAGGTGATGTAAAGACAACTTAATGGACAAATATTGTATTCCAAATGGTGTTATGATAAGGTTACAGTGAAGAAAGTTGTGTAAGACAACTTATCGGAAAGGATATTTCAAATAATTTCATGACAAATGTGATGTCACTGGATAGGTATCGTTTGGAATTTGATTTGTTTGGAAATTAAACGATAGTAAAGATAGTATTGAATAATTGATCATTGCTGTATTGGATTTGGATGTAATATGACTGAAGATATAAAAAGCATAAATTATGGTAATCATAAGTGTAGATGGAATTATGAATATCGAAATGTTCACTGCTTCCCTCACAACTGTAACCATCAGTTGCAGGCGCAGCAGCCAGGCTGGTTTTGCGTGATCGTTCCTATGTGCCGTGTGTGCCTATCCGCGCTTCAAAATTCAGAGGGACGGAGCAGTCGCTGGGCCTGTATTTGATCCTGGTGACATGGTGCCGGGGCTGAGATGCCACTGTCGCTGGGCCTGTATTTCATACTGGTGGACATGGTGCCGGGGCTGAGATGCCACGGTCGCTGGGCCTGTATTTGATCCTGGTGGGCATGGTGCCGGGGCTGAGATGCCACTGTCGCTGGGCCTGTATTTGATCCTGGTGGGCATGGTGCCGGGGCTGAGATGTCACTGTCGCTGGACCTGTATTTGATCCTGGTGGGCATGGTGCCGGGGCTGAGATGCCACTGTCGCTGGGCCTGTATTTGATACTGGTGGTGCCGGGGCTGAGATGCCAGGCCAGCTGACAGTGGTGGCTTCACGCCCTGCTTAACCATGGTAAAACTCTGCACTCGGAATACAGCATGCTGTACATACGCCGTGATTGACCTTGCTTGCTTTTCCCATAAATTATTATTATTGACATTGATTTGTTAATTGAATAATGAATTCCCTTCTTGATCATGCTTCTCCATATCAAGATAGTGCTGAGCTTTTGTGCTGTCACTACTCAGCCAGTCCGGTGGCAGTACAGTGCTGTCACTACTCAGCCAGTCCGCTGGCAGTACAGTGCTGTCACTACTCAGCCAGTCCGGCGGGAGTACAATGCTGTCACTACTCAGCCAGTCCGGCGGGAGTACAATGCTGTCACTACTCAGCCAGTCCGGCGGGAGTACAATGCTGTCACTACTCAGCCAGTCCGGCGGGAGTATAGTGCTGTCACTACTCAGCCAGTCCGCTGGCAGTACAGTGCTGTCACTACTCAGCCAGTCCGGCGGCAGTACAGTGCTGTCACTACTCAGCCAGTCCGGCGGGAGTACAGTGCTGTCACTACTCAGCCAGTCCGGCGGGAGTACAGTGCTGTCACTACTCAGCCAGTCCGGCGGCAGTACAGTGCTGTCACTACTCAGCCAGTCCGGCGGGAGTACAGTGCTGTCACTACTCAGCCAGTCCGGCGGCAGTACAGTGCTGTCACTACTCAGCCAGTCCGGCGGCAGTACAGTGCTGTCACTACTCAGCCAGTCCGGCGGGAGTACAGTGGCACTACTCAGCCAGTCCGGCGGCAGTACAGTGTCACTACTCAGCCAGTCCGGCGGGAGTACAGTGTCACTACTCGGCCAGTCCGGCGGCAGTACAGTGCTGTCACTACTCAGCCAGTCCGGTGGCAGTACAGTGCTGCCACTACTCAGCCAGTCCGGCGGGAGTACAGTGTCACTACTCAGCCAGTCCGGTGGCAGTACAGTGCCACTACTCAGCCAGTCCGGCGGGAGTACAGTGTCACTACTCAGCCAGTCCGGCGGGAGTACAATGCTGTCACTACTCAGCCAGTCCGGCGGCAGTACAGTGCTGTTACTACTCAGCCAGTCCGGTGGCAGTGCAGTGCTGTCACTACTCAGCCAGTCCAGCGGGAGTACAGTGCTGTCACTACTCAGCCAGTCCGGCGGCAGTACAGTGCTGTCACTACTCAGCCAGTCCGGTGGCAGTACAGTGCTGTCACTACTCAGCCAGTCCGGCGGCAGTACAGTGATGTCACTACTCAGCCAGTCCGGCGGGAGTACAGTGCTGTCACTACTCAGCCAGTCCGGCGGCAGTACAGTGCTGTCACTACTCAGCCAGTCCGGTGGGAGTACAGTGCTGTCACTACTCAGCCAGTCCGGCGGGAGTACAGTGTCACTACTCAGCCAGTCCGGCGGCAGTACAGTGCTGTCACTACTCAGCCAGTCCGGCGGCAGTACAGTGCTGTCACTACTCAGCCAGTCCGGCGGCAGTACAGTGCTGTCACTACTCAGCCAGTCCGGCGGCAGTACAGTGCTGTCACTACTCAGCCAGTCCGGCGGCAGTACAGTACTGTCACTACTCAGCCAGTCCGGCGGCAGTACAGTGCTGTCACTACTCAGCCAGTCCGGCGGGAGTACATTGTTGTCACTACTCAGCCAGTCCAGCGGGAGTACAGTGTCACTACTCAGCCAGTCCGGCGGCAGTACAGTGCTGTCACTACTCAGCCAGTCCGGCGGCAGTACAGTGCTGTCACTACTCAGCCAGTCCGGCGGGAGTACAGTGCCACTACTCAGCCAGTCCGGCGGGAGTACAGTGTCACTACTCAGCCAGTCCGGTGGCAGTACAGTGCTGTCACTACTCAGCCAGTCCGGCGGCAGTACAGTGCTGTCACTACTCAGCCAGTCCGGTGGCAGTACAGTGCTGTCACTACTCAGCCAGTCCGGCGGGAGTACAGTGCTGTCACTACTCAGCCAGTCCGGCGGCAGTACAGTGCTGTCACTACTCAGCCAGTCCGGCGGGAGTACAGTGCTGTCACTACTCAGCCAGTCCGGCGGCAGTACAGTGCTGTCACTACTCAGCCAGTCCGGCGGCAGTACAGTGCTGTCACTACTCAGCCAGTCCGGCGGCAGTACAGTGCTGTCACTACTCAGCCAGTCCGGCGGCAGTACAGTGCTGTCACTACTCAGCCAGTCCGGTAGTAGTACAGTGCTGTCACTACTCAGCCAGTCCGGTGGCAGTACAGTGCTGTCACTACTCAGCCAGTCCGGCGGGAGTACAGTGCTGCCACTACTCAGCCAGTCCGGCGGCAGTACAGTGCTGTCACTACTCAGCCAGTCCGGCGACAGTACAGTGCTGTCACTACTCAGCCAGTCCGGCGGGAGTACAGTGCTGTCACTACTCAGCCAGTCTGGCGGCAGTACAGTGCAGTGTCACTACTCAGCCAGTCCGGCGGGAGTACAGTGCTGCCACTACTCAGCCAGTCCGGCGGCAGTACAGTGCTGTCACTACTCAGCCAGTCCGGCGGCAGTACAGTGCTGTCACTACTCAGCCAGTCCGGCGGCAGTACAGTGCTGTCACTACTCAGCCAGTCCGGTGGCAGTACAGTGCTGTCACTACTCAGCCAGTCCGGTGGCAGTACAGTGCTGTCACTACTCAGCCAGTCCGGCGGCAGTACAGTGCTGTCATTACTCAGCCAGTCCGGCGGGAGTACAGTGTCACTACTCAGCCAGTCCGGCGTCAGTACAGTGTCACTACTCAGCCAGTCCGGTGTCAGTACAGTGTCACTACTCAGCCAGTCCGGTGGCAGTGCAGTGTCACTACTCAGCCAGTCCGGTGGCAGTACAGTGCTGTCACTACTCAGCCAGTCCTGCGGCAGTACAGTGCTGTCACTACTAAGCCAGTCCGGCGTCAGTACAGTGTCACTACTCAGCCAGTCCGGTGGCAGTGCAGTGTCACTACTCAGCCAGTCCGGTGGCAGTGCAGTGTCACTACTCAGCCAGTCCGGCGGCAGTACAGTGCGTGATTTCATTTTTTCGCAATATTTGTCACCTCAAACGTATAATGCGCCCTCTAAGGACAGGGTGATTTAGGTGGCAGTGAACAGAGGACCGCTACATCAATGGTGTGAGGATGACGCACGACTCAGGCCACGATAGCCGGGTCTGGTGAATTTTATGGAGGGCCCATGAGGACTCGGAAGGTGTTGCGACTTTGTTATGTCAATTTTATATTTTCCCAATTTATACTAGCTTGACTACTGTGAACGGCAGACCGTTTGGCACCCGACTTTTCAGCGATAACTTTTGGAGGCATTCACTGACATGGACGAATTTCTCGCAATGAACGTTTCAGACCCTGCGCCAATTTGTATTATTAAGATTGCTTAATGTCAAATTACAATTTAGGTCACTTTCTATTCACTCGTAATGTTAAAACTCGCGCAAAAATTCAATCTGTGGGTAGAGGCTATCGCGAAAGGGCAGAGATATGCTCTGACGTCAGAGCTTAGCTCCGCCCTGGCTGACCTTGAACCAGCGCTGTCCGACCCGAGACCGGTCAGTTGCGAGTGGTGGGCGGAGTCGAGGGCGGAACTACAGAGCCACCGAGCGTTAGCCTCTATCCGGGCTAGACTTATCTTTAACATTGCGAGTGAATGGGAAGTGCCCTATTTTTTACATTAAACAACCTTAACCCGCGACTTACAGAAGGGGCTATTTTTTGTTCCCTCCTGTTATTTTGCAATAACTCTTAAGCCAACACCAGTCACATCACCACACTTTCAGTACCTTCTCTCACATCAATTCTAAACATGTTTGTCAAAGGAAAAAGATAAGGTTGTTATAGGTCAACCGGGAATGACGTCAGAGTGACGTCATGGTCTTCGGTTTTTGTTGAAAAATAATGGTTTGAGGAAAACGTGTCAAAGGTACAATGTTTGAGATAAATTCATTTTTTTTATTTAAAATACTGACAATAGACCGGGCTATCAAACTGGATTCTCGTATTTGTGAGTTTGTTTGAAATTCAAAATTTTAAGAAATCCAAATAATGTTTTTTTTAAACGATATTTTCAATAAGAAAATCAGAGTTATCCAAAAACCGGAATATATGTGATCGAGAGGTGTTCGATGAATACGTGTACCAAATTTGAAGTTGATATCTTCAAAAATGACGGACTTATGGTCTTTAAATGACAAAAATCGACCACCTCTCACAGCATTACTATGCATACAAAATGCATTTTCGTTTTCGCTTTTTACTTCTATTTATGTGGAACAAACAATGTTCTAATGTCATTTTTTGCGTTCTAGACGAAAAAACATAAGCATGTGTTACAACGCCTAATGACCGTAATTTTCAGTTTGACCTCGTGACCTCGGATGCCCTTGACTTGACCCAAGGTAATACACAGCTTAGAATGGTACTTAGAAGTGTCAGACACACGAATCATGCCGATTTACCGACTGCTTATGCGTTTAATATCGCAATTTTGCGCGACAATTCCATCCATCGAGACCGTTTGACACGGTCAAACATTTTATACTTTACCTGACCTGTGGCGTCATCAGTGACCCCGAAGTCAACAATATTAGTTTTCCCTCGAAACAAATTTGAGGGCTATCGAATGCCATTTGCATTTCTAAAATCGGTCCAGTAGTTCCGGAGATCCGAGGGGGGTGGGGGGGGAGGAGGTGTGAAAAATAGCGCCCCCCCAGTAAGTCGTGTTACGGAATATGCCCCAGTAACTCGCGGGTTAAGGAAACAAAATGGCGCAAGGGCTGAAACGTTCATTACGAGAAATTCGTTCACGTCAGTTGATGCCTTCGAAAGTTATCGCCGAAAATCAGGGTCCCAAGCGGTCTGCAGTTCGCAGTAGGTTTCAATGCTCAGTTGTACATTTTGTATGCAATAGTATACATTTATGTTACACCTGTTTCACGAATTTAACCTTGCAGATCTTCCAATACAAGCTTATATAACTTGAGCACTGGTCCAGAAATCGTGAGGTGGTGATATGTTCTTGTGAGGCGTCAACTCACCGCGTTAGAGCTACATGCCTGTCGTTGTCGTTGCAGTCTCCTGTCCCAGCTGCACGATACAGTATATATGCAGTGTGTAGCATAGTTTGCAATAGATTGAAGTTGTCGAATAAATCCAGGAGTATATCCATCTCTTGTCTTTGGCTTGGATTGGATCAGAAAAATATGTTGATATAATGGGTTTAGATTGGACTGAATTGCATTTGTTGAAATAATATTCAAGAATAAAGCGATTGAAAGTCTTCATCTGCACATCAGCCTCTATGTGTCGGTACAGATGTCATGTCATCCCTATTTGATCATTCAAAATTACCGGACTTTTTAGGCATAAACTTTTCACAATTCTTAACTCCGCCCGGATAGGATTTAACCCGGGTTAAAACTGAAAACATTTGTTTCATCGGACCGATTCGACTTAGTCATGTTCAAGCATTGCATGCAGTAATGAATGGACCTATTCCGGCGTGTTTTCCGTAAATTATAGTAGGCCATGAAATATTTGTAGGTATCGTATCGAAACGGTAGCTACGTAGGAGGACAACAAGTCCAGGAAACGCTGTATTTTACCGCTGAGCTGATTAGTGTCCGACCAGGGACATCAATTATGAGGAGTTATGATCCGCTTAGCTACTTGTTTGTTACGACGTTAAGACTTAAATGCTATCGGCTCCATCATTACTCACCTTTATCTGCTTTTTATAGAAATGATATATTGATTGAAGGGGATTAATCTAAGCAAATGTATACGCTCCTTAACCCTCGCCCGGGTAGGGGGTGGATGCCACCCCTCGGTTTTTCTGGAATAACTCGCGTAGTTTTTAACTGATTTCAATGAAACTTTCGGTACACTACTTTTAAAAAATGTCCCACATATTTTGAAAATCTTGCATTTCTAATCCACATGAACCGTGACCTATGACTTGTTTCTCAAGGTCATGTCAGGCGCAACTGGCGTCGCGCAGTATCGCTGTGTGCAACTTGTCCAGTTTCCGAGTATTTGTTGTTCAGGAGCATATGCACAAGTGTTTCCAGGTGACAGTTGTGGTTTACACTGAGATTGTGACCTCGATTGACCTTTTCAGAGGTCAACTGAGGTCATTGACCTCCGATGACCTCCGATGACTTTTTGGGGCTTCTGGCGCTTTCTAGGACATTTTGTGACGCTGATTTCAAATTTGGGATCCATTTTACATAATTATATGTTTCAATGGGGTCATGCGCTTCCACAGGTCAACCGAGGTTACTGACCTTAGATGACCTGACATGACCTGTTTCGAATTTGGCAGTTCTTAGAACATTTTATGACGCTGATTACGAATTTGGCACTCTTTAAGCAACCCGGCAATCCCGGCAGTCACTGCAGTCCCGAACTTTAAGCAATATGATATGCTCATTCACGATTCTAGCTCGACAAAATTCAATTTATACGCATTTACAACTTTGATGACTTTTGGGTTATTGATATGACCTCAGAGGTCACCTAATGACCCAAGACCTTAAAATCGGGTATCAGCGGCTTCCTCTTTTCACAAGTAATACGCTGGGCTTTGACTCGGAAGTTCTAGCTCAATGAGGGGAGAAACACTAATGGGGGGGGGGGGGGGGGGGGGGAGGAGTCGTACCCCCCCCCCCCCCCTTACCCGAACACGTATTGATTTTACCCTATCCGGGCGAGGGTTAACCCGCGACTTACTGGGGGCCTATTTTTTGCCCCCTCCCCAGACTCCTGTTTTTTGCAATAACTCGTAAACCAACCCGAGTATCGTCACCAAGCTGGCAGTACTTTCTCTCACATCAATGCTAAACATGTTGGCCAAAGAAAAAAGATGAGGTTATGATAGGTCAACCGGGAAGAACGTCAGAGTGACGTCATATTCTTCGGTTTTTGTTGAAAAATAATGTGTTGCAGAAAATGCTGTCAAAGGTACAATCTTTAAGATAACCAAAATTGTCTTAAATCAAATTACTGACAATAGACCGTGCTATCAAACTGCTGTCTCGGATTTCTTATTTTTTAATTCCAAATTTTGAGAATTCCAAATAGATTTTGTTTTGTTTTTACAAAATCTTCCCAAAAAATCAGATTTATCCAAATCCCGGAATATATGTGATTGAGACGTGTTCGATGAATACTTGGACCAAATTTGAAGGCGATATCTTTTTAAATGACTGAGTTATGACCTTTAAATGACAAAAATCGACCACCTCTCAAAGCATTACTATGCATATCAAAATGAATGTCCGTGTTTTATTTTTACTTCTATTTATATGGAACAAACAATGTTCTAAGGTCATTTTCGCGTTCTATGCGAAAAACAAACCCATACACATGTGTTACAACGCCTAATGACCGTAATCTGCAGTTTGACCTCGTGACCTCGGATGACCTTGACCTGACCCAGGGTCATTAAGAGCTTAGAATGGTACTTAGAAGTGTCAGACACACGAATCATGCCAATTTATCGACTACTTATGCATTTAATATCGCAATTTTGCGACAATTCCATCCATCGAGACCTTTTCGCACGGTCAAACATTTTGTACTTAACCTGACCTGTGACGTCATCAGTGACGCCGAGGTCAACAATATAAGGTTTCACTTGTTAAATTTGCTAGGGATATCGAATGCCGTTTGAATTTTTACAATCGGTTCAGTAGTTCCGGAGATCCGAGGGGGGGGGGGTGAATAGCCCCCCCCCCCAGTAAGTCGCGTTATGGAATATACCCCAGTAACTCGCGGGATAAAGAGAATGTTTCACGTTTCTGAAAGTTGTCAAATATACGTTGGTTGTAGTCGAAAATATGAAGTAAGTGCTGCTGAAAATGATGGTAATATTTGTTCTCTCGAAAAGTCACCTAACTTTATACAAATTAAGTTTGTTAAATTTGGGATGATGACATCATTATTAAGCTATAGACCGCCGCTGATTGGCTGACAAAGTGGGATTGGTTGAAAATGTGGCTGTCAGCCAATCAGCGGCGGCATTAGCCTAGACCCCATTTTGCAACTTATAAATTAAATTGCTTACAAACGACTAAGTTTTTGGGAAAATGACCTTAGTGTTTGCGACGTTTCAATAACGGCGAAAGATAATAGCTATCAAAGTTTAAAACCAATACAAAGGTGCAAAAATTCCCTTTAAACCCCCGCCGTGCCGTGGGGAAGGGGATGGGCGTTTAGACGCCCCCTACGGGTTTTTAAGGATATCAGGAAAACAGCGGCGCGCAGCGCCACCATTTTTGACAGTGGTGTTCTGGCATCAATTACCCACATTGTGTAAATGTATTGACTTCCAGTCATCTCAGGTCAGATCACCAGGTTAGGTCACGTGACTCCCTCCAAAAACGTTTGCGGTCGTACCACAATCACAGTTTTTGACCGATCGGTATCAAACTTACAGGATTTAATAAGGTCATAGGTACCTACAATTCATTGATCTCTTTAAAAAAAAAAAAATATCGATGACCTAAGGTCGGGTCAATTTCGTGACCTGGGGAAATGGGGAAATATTAAAATGCTTCCTATTCCGAGGATATGCATGATATCAGTCCAATTCCTTCTGCATGATATTGTCATAGGCCATTCTTGATGATCCACGTGACATTTTTGTTCAGTGACCCTTACAGGGTCAGCTGAGGTCATCCGAGGTCACCAACATTTGTTTGTCAATAACTCTCGACCGAATGAAGATAGACAAGTGACACTAGCACCAATGTGTTTGTCTCGTCGAGATATGTCTTCCGATATGCAACCTGACCTACTTGGGTCACCACTTGACCCTGACTTTAGGTCAAATTTTTTACTTGACCCAACCTGGTCACCATTAATATGATTCGAAGCGCTTTGACGAGACAGACACGCTGGAGTTAAACTTATTTCCTTACCTTTATTAGGTAAAAAGGTATTTGTGAAAAACTGTTAAAGAATAGGCTTTTTGACCATTGATGCCCTCTGGAGCCTAAACTATTAACCTGAGCTAAAGTGTGAGAATTCCATGGCTTTTGCATTTTTGCAAAGGCTTTCCAAAGTTTTTTTTCTGTTTGTTTTTAGCTATCCATAGTTCCCGAAATATTTTGGGGTTTCTGGAGCGAAGTACTGAAACTGGGAAATCTGACCTTTGATGACCTCTTGTGATCTCAAAATTGATCTGAGCGAAAAAATGACTGAAATAGTTTCAAAATGCTTTTTGACGAGCTTTCGAACGGTGTTTTTGGGGTTTGTCGACGTCGCATAAGAGCCGAGTTCGAAGGGGGCGTCTAAACGCCCCCCGTTTCGAAACGCCCCCCCCCCCCCGTCGTGTTAATCCGAGCGTTCACTCGGATTAACGAAAAGTGTGAACATAAAATAATGTGCAACGATGGATTGTATACGAATACATACACAGACACAATGCAGAAGCAAGTGATATTTCGCTGTTTTTCTTTGCTCGGCAGTATGTAAAATGGTCGCTTGTTTTTCACCTGGTAATTTCAGTAATATGATTGTTTTTGGAATTGTTATTGTGTATCAATTTTGAAATCCTGCTTTTAGTAGTCGACTCTTTTTAGGATTCTAGGAAAGGTGTTCACTGTTCGTATCTCCATATTTATTCTTGCCAGTGTTTTTGTGGCTTCATGAATGCAGTTCGCGTTATGGCTGTCTATTCCAATCAATCGATTCGAAATAGACTTCGGCAGCAATTCAGCGGCTATGCTCCAACAAGCTGTGTTTCGCAATAATCATCCGTTTCCTCATTAGTACACTTGTAAATGATGTATATCGCTCCGTACGCAATACACAGTTTTGCTTGATGTAGTACCTACTAGTGGACGATGGGTTTTTAATATTTTTTACAAAAAGCAAAAGCTTTTTGTTGTTGCCGCGATTATCCTTTGTAAACGAATGTATGTGCTAGTTGGTTTGACAACTCGTTACTAGTAGGTGCTTGGTGTACCTCGGACAGTAAGTCTGTCTTTGCACCTCGAGTACAACTGTCCAATTATGTGGCCAACAAGAGCATTATTAATCATTACATGTGTCAAACGGTACAGTGCCCACAGTGACTGATGCCGCCCGTACCTCAGCACCTGTTTTGCAGAGTATTGCGAAAGAACACGACCTTTCCGATCGTATCGTATGATCGAGAACATCTCAAAGTGAAAAACATCGCCAGTTTGCTTCCCACGTTCGGAGCAAATTATGTTCCTAAAAAGTAGCGAACAAGGCGCCTCCCGTCAAGCAGGCTTCATTCCGCTCCCCTTTCCGACGGCCTCCTCGCTCAAATTAGGAGCGCTCCATCATGAATCCCTCGTTATCGTTCGCCCCATGCCTCCGACACTCGCGGCAAAAACTGGACATGCAATATCAATCACAATCGGCGGCTGTCGGTGGCGGTTGGCGGGCGTCACCCCGTCTCTATCGGCCGGCCGTCGCCCGTCTCTATCGGCCGGCTGGGCGCGTCCCGCCGGCCGGCCGCTGATCGCCGGACGTAATCGCCCCCTATCAGCGCGTACCGACCGCCGTGTCGCTGTCGGTGCGGGCCGCGTTCCCCGCTTTTTCGGCCGGGCGTTATCGGCGGGGCAGCGGTGGTGGTGGTGATGGTGTCGGTGGCCGGTTTGCCCGGTGACGCCCCCTCGTGTCGGCCGGCAGCCGCCGTGCCGCGCCGCGGCCAGCCAGCCCGGTCCAGCGCGGGTCAGTGACCAGTCCGAGCTCCAACGCAGGCTGACCGGCCGCCGCCGCCAGCCACGCCCGCTCCACCGCCGAATATCATTACTATATGTCATATAATTCAATTTTGCCGGCCGGCCTCTGATAAAGTGTCGGCGGCATGGCTGGGCCGGCGGCGACGGTCCGACACGGCGCGGCTAACGGTCCGGCAGCGGCCGGCCGGCTGCAGCGGCAGCGGTCACTGTGGCTGGCCCGGGTCCGCTCTGCACTGTACTGCTCCGCTCCACTCTGTAGGGTCTGCATGGCGCCCATGATGTCCGGTAATAACGCTCGGCCCGGCCCCGTATAGCAGACGTAAATCGGCCCGGCAGGCGCCGGCCTCGTGTTGTACCGCCGGACTCTGCCGGGCTCACCGGACCGAGCTGACAGCCCGTGCTGACCGCCCTCTCCAGCCTGCAGCCGCTCCGCCACCACCGCCGCCACCACCGCCCTCTCCAGCCTGCAGCCGCTCCGCCACCACCGCCGCCACCACCGCCCTCTCCAGCCTGCAGCCGCTCCGCCACCACCGCCGCCACCACCGCCCTCTCCAGCCTGCAGCCGCTCCGCCACCACCGCCGCCACCACCGCCCTCTCCAGCCTGCAGCCGCTCCACCACCACCGTCACCGCCGCCGCCCTCTCCAGCCTGCAGCCGCTCCGCCACCACCGCCGCCACCACCGCCCTCTCCAGCCTGCAGCCGCTCCACCACCACCGTCACCGCCGCCGCCCTCTCCAGCCTGCAGCCGCTCCGCCACCACCGCCGCCACCACCGCCCTCTCCAGCCTGCAGCCGCTCCGCCACCACCGTCACCGCCGCCGCCTCCACCGCCACCACCGTCACCACCGCCCCCGCCGCCGCCACCGCCGCCACCACCGCCACCACCGCCACCACCGCCACCGCCACCGCCACCGCCAACGCCAACGCCACCGCCACCGTCACCGCCACCGCCACCGCCACCGCCACCGCCACCGCCACCGCCACCGCCACCGCCACCGCCACCGCCACCGCCACCGCCACCGCCACCGCCACCGCCACCGCCACCGCCACCGCCAAAGCCACCGACACCGCCACCGCCACCGCCACCGACACCGCCGCCACCACCGCCACCGACACCGCCTCCGTCACCGCCACCGTCACCGTCACCGTCACCACCACCGTCACCGTCACCGTCACCGTCACCGTCACCGTCACCGTCACCGTCACCGTCACCGTCACCGTCACCGCCTCCGCCGCCGCCCCCGCCGCCGCCCCACCGTCGCCCCCGCCGCCACCGCCACCGCCACCGCCACCGCCACCGCCACCGCCACCGCCACCGCTCCCGCCGCTGCCCCCGCTGCCGCCACCAACGCCGCCACCGCCGCCGCCCCGCCGCCTCCGCCACCGTCACCACCACCGTCACCGTCACCGCCACCGTCACCGTCACCGTCACCGTCACCGTCACCGTCACCGTCACCGTCACCGTCACCGTCACCGTCACCGCCCCGCCGCCACCGTCACCGCCACCGTCACCGCCACCGTCACCACCGTAACCGCCACCGCCTCTGTCACCGCTACCGCCTCCGTCACCGCCACCGCCTCCGTCACCGCCTCCGTCACCGCCATCGTCACCACCACCGCCACCGTCACCGTCACCGTTACCGTCACCGCCGCCGCCACCACCGCCGCCACCGCCGCCGCCCCGCCGCCGTCGTCACCGTCACCGTCACCGCCACCGCCACCGCCACCGCCACCGCCACCGCCACCGCCACCGCCACCGCCACCGCCACCGCCACCGCCACCGCCACCGCCACCGCCACCGCCACCGCCACCGCCACCGCCACCGCCACCGCCACCGCCACCGCCACCGCCACCGCCACCGTCACCGTCACCGTCACCGTCACCACCGTCACCGTGACGCTGCCCTTGTTTGTCGCTCTATCGGCGGCCGGTAGAGTTGAAAGGCCTCCTCTGCACCTCCTCTGCACCTCCTCTGCACCATGCCTGGCCGAGGCCGGGCCTGCTTTCTAATCAAACCCGCTGACGTTCGGCTGTGCGGCTATAGCTGTGCCGCGTGATTCGGACTCCGGTAGCGCTGCTGCAGCGCTGTTGGTTTTCTTGCCGGGGCGTGGAGCGTGTGCTGTTTGTCTGCGCCGTCTCGGCCGCAGCGTCATGACCTATTTAGCGGCGCTGACCGCCGGGCGCCCGAGCGGCCACTCCGGCGTCCGCCGCCACAGCCACAGCCACTCGCACCGGGAGAAAAGCAATACAATCTGGCCAGGTTCCGTTATCCTGCTTAGCTTCTGATTCGTCCGAGATTAGTTGCTGGGAAAGGGTGAGGACATGCCGAGGTGAGAGGCCAGATGGTGGGTGTGCCCCAGGGCCTCCTCTAACATGTTAACGGGGGGGGGGGGCAGCACCCCTCCCAGTGAAGCAGCCAGCCCCCCCCCCCCTCCCCCAGTCGAGCTGAGATCGGGTCACTGGGGGGGGGGGGGGGGGGGGGAGAGAGAGGGGGCAGGTAATTGGCATAGTGTCTGTATAAGAACGACATACTCGAATCGGCGAACGAAACAACCTTCAACTGAAGCAGATCTAAAGGAAAAGAACGGTTAACTAAGTGAATAAGAGTCGATGTTAATTTGTTAAGAAATACCACTTCAGTTTTAGTGCGGAAAAGTAGGTACCTATTCTGACTGGTATTCTGACAATATAAGCCGATCTGGAGGTCCTCTTTCAGACTTCAGAGGGTCCTACGGTGGCCCGAGAGGGCCCACGGTTGGTCTGAGAGGGGTACTGAAAGTTTGGTAACGATACTGGCAATACCTAGTCAACGAAATACTGCGAAGTAAAGACAAATAGACCCACCGTATCACGTGTATTAAGTTAACTGGATCCAGAGCCGGGAAAATTCCTGTAGTTCATAGTTTTGGGTTTTGCGTCTTTTGGCCGGGTTCAGGAGACTAGGTCTGGTGGATCGAACCCAGGGGCGGTGGAAGCGGAGGCAGGGGAGCCGCTGTCCCCCACTCAAGCAATTGGGGAGGCAAACATACGATTTTGCTCTCTATAACATCTTAACCCTATTTGTAACAGGGGGGCGGATTCCGCCCCCCCCCCCTCATGTTTTTCGCAGATATCTCCAGAACAGCTGGGAGCAGGCCCATGAAATTTTGGGACTTTTCATAGAATTGAACTCCGCATTTGGAATCAAAGTTTTGAGTTCTTAACTTGAACAGAGGCGGTTCCAGGGCACAGTTTTGGGTGGGTTCGGAGGCGGCATTTGGCGAAAATACGGAAATGCGATCTTCACGGTTTCTTCCTAACTGCATCAAGTATGAAGGAGTTACATCGGCTTACCGTGATTGCAACAAGTGCAAATTAGATGATGTTAATGAAATATCATACAAAATTGCATGACAGAGGTGGTTTCAGGGGCTTGAAAAGGGGGGGGGGGGGGTTCCAGGAAGTATTCAATGCTTGGCGGGAAGCCAATAGAGCAATGTAAGGGGCATTTATAGCTATCAAGATGTAAAAGATAGCTTCTGCTTCCATTATTTGCATAATTTATTACATATAGAGTTTCAGGGGCGTGTTCAGGAACATGAAAAGGGGGGGTGACTGGCATGGTGATGACGATATGCCAGCGATAACGGCGCAATATACGTTTAGCTTATAATAATATATGCACATATGAGACCAGAAAAGGGAATAAAGTCATTTGCTATGCTGGATCAAAAATACCACTAAAATGTGTAGTTTCTGCCCCCCTGTTGCCCCCCTATCCCAATTTTTTTTTATTATTATTTATAAACGTAGATCGTGTTGAGAGGAACCAAACACCGTTTCATTTTTGAAAATCGGACGGGTAGATCTCGAGATCTCCGGGGGGGGCGGAATCCGCCCCCCCCTGTTACAAATAGGGGTAGCCAGGAGCCTGTTACAAATAGGGTTAAGTGGGACCGGCCGAAAGTTAGAATTTATAGAAGAAAAAAGGTTAATAGGGGAATATGCATTTTTTTTGCAGAGGCGCGCTCAGGAATGGAAGAAAGGGGGTCATATTATTGCAAGGAAACTAAGAGGCATGGGCGTACAATGACATAACATACTGCAGTTTTCGGATGAAACCCGCACCACAGGCTACTCTACGAACGATTATAAGATAATAGGCGAGTCCAGGTAGGGTAAAAAGGGGGGTAAGCAATGTTAATTGAAGTTGTAAGTGAAATTGTCACTGTTGACTAGTTAGTATCATAATAGCGGATAATATACTTATCAAAAGGTCTTGCGCCGCCCTAGTTTGGATCCTGGATACGCCTATGATGAAGTACAACATGAAAAAAGGAACTATCTATGATCAGTAACATATTTATAGTGCTGGGTAGCAGCTTGTCTGCGGTTAATATTTTTCCCAATTTTACCCCCTTTTTCACTAACCTGGTACCGCCTATGGCTAAAATTATGATTTATAACTGTTTTTTTTCTAATGTCTCAATCACATACCATTTCATTTATCAAAAAAACAAATAAAAAATGGTTTTATTACGCATTTACTTCACCCCCATATTGAGTGACCTGCACACGCCTATGATTTTTGAATTTTCAAACGTCACCGTCATATATCAATTTACGATTCAATATCTATCGATTCCTATTAGTTGTGTTAAAATCGGTCGATAAACATGAAAGCTATGCTGGATCAAAAATACCACTAAAATGTGTAGTTTCTGCCCCCCTGTTGCTCCCCTATCCCAAATTTATTTATTTGTTATTTATAAATGTAGATCGTGTTGAGAGGAACCAAACACCGTTTCATTTTTGAAAATCGGACGGGTAGATCTCGAGATCTCCGGGGGGGGGGGGGGGCGGAATCCGCCCCCCCCCCCCCTGTTACAAATAGGGGTAGCCAGGAGCCTGTTACAAATAGGGTTAAGTGGGACCGGCCGAAAGTTAGAATTTATAGAAGAAAAAAGGTTAATAGGGGAATATGCAAGGTCACATCAGGCATGGCATGGACCTTCTCAGACCAGCACGGAGTCTGTTAAGACCAGTCGAAGCCCATAGTTGGAGGCGAGGGCCATTGAGAGGGGGTGGGGGGGGGGGGGGGGGCATCGAGTTCATGCCCCAAAACGATTGAAATTCGATCGAAACTTACGCATTTACTGTTATGAAAACAATTAACACCTTGTGTAAGGGAAAGTTTATTTTAACTCAGACCTTACTGTAAACATTAGCGAAATCTGGTGAGTTTTTTAATTGTATACAACTTTTTGTTATCTGCACCCAAAACCAACTTTTGACCATTTTGGATCCAGCAGTGGGATCTCAGGCCTGGGAACGGAAGGGCGCTCTCATTTCAATTTTGAGATGTCAAATAATTCACCACAGACCTTCACCTGCCTGTCAACTATCTCTGATTTTTTTTAATTTTGGTTATATAAAGTTCCGAAACATAGAAACAATTCATTAACAAATATAGGCTTCAGAGTTCGCCATGGGCTGGGCTGGCCCTATGGGTCATGGGCTGGGCCTGGGCTGGGCCTGGGCCGGGCCTCAACTTTAAGGAAATCACTGGGCTCTGGATGGGCCTGGGCCTGACAATTTGGAAGTAATCCGCGCGTCGCACAAGCTCAGGCCAGAGCTAAAAAATATTTTAGCCAGCAGTTCACTTACACAGCAACACACTGTTGCTGTGGCTGTGGCTTTTTGTTTTTTGGTTAGCATAGCTGGTTCATTGTTTCACATTTATAGTATACAAGTAAATATGTTAGGATAATGATTGCAATTTTTGTGAAAATAATGATATGCTTAATCTGAACGGGCTGGACCGGGCCTGGGCCTCAATATTATGAATTTGACTGGGCCTGGTCCGGGCCTGGGCTTGGTGTTCTTGGGCCTGGGCCGGGCCGGGCTGGGGGTTGGTGGGCCCGTGGCGAACACTGATAAGCTTATGAGGCCTTCACAAACCTTAACATATATGATGGTGTCTTGCACGGAAAATGTGCGTTAAGGACTTGAAGTCGTGTCTTTAAAACTAACCGGCTTATGACTTCCAAAGAAAAAATGAGTCATTTTTTTTTAGCTATTAGGTATGCTTTATCGTTACCATTTATTTTCCATGTTCGATGATAATATCATTCGATGCGTATCGATGAGACAAACACAATGGTGAAATCTGTTTTACTCTATAATGTTTCTATCAAAATTAATTCCTTCAAAATAATTCGGTGATTTAAAACAAAAATCTAATTTAATGGATTATCCTGACCTAACTATTGACCTGAGGTAAATTTGTAAGCTACTGTGTTGACAGACAATTCCATTATCTTTCGAACCCTTGTTACGGCGCGTCGATAACTCTTTTCGTTATAGAGATATATACAGGTTTGGCAAGGGCACCCATATATAGCCGAAATTCGACCTTTGGTTTCCACTGGTGACCTCATTATTGACTTGACCCCTAAAAAGACCGTTATACTTTCGATAGAGCTTGTCTCGGGCTATCTAACAGCGATATTCACATGTCACTTCGTTGCGTGGTTTTCGAGATCTTGGGGGGGGGGGGGGGGGGTCGAAACTCATCCCCATCCCCGGCAGTTCGTGGTTGGTGCGACGTCCGAACCCCGCGTCAGCCAGCAGTGCTCGAGACGCGGGTTAAGGCATTCCGCGCCCATCTTCTGTTATCCACTATATGACCTAGGATCAGATACAAATATTGCAATATATCATGTTACATACAATTATTGTCCTGTTCGTGAAACATATTGTACAATAATAACAATCGAAATACAGCAGGAATTGGGAGACAGCTGCCTATCATCGAAAAATATGCGTCCCCGCAATGAACATCTCTTACAGGAGGCCCTGGCGTGCCCCACTGACCGCGACAGACTGGGAGCGCCAGCCCTCCCTCCCTCCCTCCCTCCCTCTTCCGTGTGTATTAACTTCATTCGGTTATGGCCGTCTTCCGCACCTATAATGGGAACAAATCAGCTTTAACCCTATTTGTAACAGGCTCCTGGCTACCCCTATTTGTAACAGGGGGGGTGGATTCCGCCCCCCCGGATATCTCGAGATCTACCCGTCCCATTTTCAAAAATGAAACGGTGTTTGGTTCCCCTCAACATGATCTACATTTCTAAATAATAAAAAAAACTAAATTTTCGATAGGGGGCAACAGGGGGGCAAAAACCACAAATTTTAGTGGTACTTTTGATCCAACATAACTTTCATGTTTATCGACCGATTTTAACACAATTAACACGAATCGATAGAGATTGAATTGGAAATTGATATATGACGGTGGCGTTTGAAAATTCAAAAATCATAGGCGTGTGCAGGTCACTCAATATGGGGGTGAAGTAAATGCGTATTAAAACCATTTTTTTATGTTTTTTTTTAAAATAAATGAAATGGTATGTGATTGTGACATCAGACAAAACAGTTAAAAATCATATTCTTTGCCATAGGCGGTACCAGGTTAGTGAAAAAGGGGGTAAAATTGGAGAAAAATATTAACCGCAGACAAGTTGCTACCCAGCACTATAAATATGTTACTGATCGTAGATAGTTCCTTTTTGCATGTTGTACTTCATCATAGGCGTATCCAGGATCCAAACTGGGGCGGTTCAATACCTTTTGATAAGTATATTATCCGCTATTATGATACTAACTATTCAACAGTGACTATTTCACTTACAACTTCGATTAACATTGCTTACCCCCCTTTTACCGTACCTGGACTCGCCTATTATCTTATAATCGTTCGTAGAGTAGCCTGTGGTGCGTGTTTCATCCGAAAACTACAGTATGTTATGTCATTGTGCGCCCATGCCTCTTAGTTTCCTTGCAATAAAATGACCCCCTTTCTTCCATTCCTGAGCGCGCCTCTGCAAAAAAAAATGACTTGATTCCCTTTTCTGGCCTCATATGTGCATATATTATTATAAGCTAACCGTCTATTGCGCCGTTATCTCTGGCATATCGTCATCACCAAGCCAGTCACCCCCCTTTTCATGTGCCTGAACACGCCCCTGAAACACTATATATAATAAATTATGCAAATAATGGAAGCATAAGCTATCTTTTACATCTTGATAACTATAAATGCCCCTTACATTGCTCTATTTGCTTCCCGCCAAACATTGAATACTTCCTGAACCCCCCCCCCCCCCCCCCCTTTCAAGCCCCTGAAACCGCCTCTTCCATGGAATTTTTATGATATTTCATTAACATCAACTAATTTTCACTTGTTGCAATCACCGTGAACCGATGTAACTCCTTCATACTTGAGGCAGTTAGGAAGAAACCGTGAAGATCGCATTTCCGTATTATCGCCAAATATCGACTCCGAACCCACCCAAAACTGTACCCTGGAACCGCCTCTTTTCAGGTTAAGAACTCAAAATTTTGACTCCAAATGCGGTATTTAATTCTATGAAAAGTCCCAAAATTTCATGGGCCTGCTCCCAGCTGTTCTGGAGATATCTGCGAAAACATGAGGGGGGGGGGGGCGGAATCCGCCCCCCCCTGTTACAAATAGGGTTAACGAAGACGCTTGAGCGAAAGTCAGGTATTGCGTCAATGCACTTAGTCGCTTCTTGTTACCTCTCTTCCATTCCCATATATGTCGTCCCATAACTTCAATGCGCAGTCTTTTGTGTCGTCTTCTTCCTTGTTAATTTCCCTTTTCTCCTCCGGTAATTTGATTCCCCCTCCTTGTCACCCACTTCTTCTCCTTGTCACCCACTCCTTCTCCTTGTCACGCACTCCTTCTCCTTGTCACTGTTCCCTCCTCCTTTCATCACGTCACAGCTTTTTCCTCCCTTTGAACCACTATATGTCACTGCACCCTCCCACGCTCTGCACCTCTGCCCCTCACCTCTCCCTCTGCACCACTCCCGTCAGCCTGGCCTCCCTGGCCTCCCTGGCCTCCCTGGCCTCCCTGGCCTCAGTGCCGCCTGCTGCGGTGGCGGGTGACGGTGGTGGTGGCGGACTCTGTAACCCCGCCACGGCCGCCGCCGCCGTTCCCACGCTGACGCCGTCCTCTGTCAGAGGTCGGACGGCCGCGTCACCGCCTTTCTCTCACGTCACGTCACGTCACGTCACGTCACCGATCGGGCGACATTCCGAACGGCGCGACGCGCGGCTCGCCGGCTGAGAGAGGTGCCTCTATCTCTCTCTCTCTCTCTGACGGAGCGGCCGACCGGCACTCCAAACGGCGTCCGTTCAGGGACAGAGCAGTACATACATCACCGTCCGCGTGGGGCGAGCGTGTGTCGCGCCGGGCGGCTCTCCAGGACGGGGAGACCAGTTCAGGATTGATCGTAGGAGGGACGGCAGGGCGACACGTAGCAGTGCCCACACCGGCGGCGGATAGCTTACAAGCTCCGTCATCTGGAGCGTGAGACTATGCCAGACCGTGTGAAACCACAACAATAGTACGGCCGTCGTACTCCAGCCACGGTCCCGTGGTTTCCTGAGCTATAATGCATTGTGGCGCTGTTAGGCTGTTTTCTGCATTGTTGCGTCTCGTTTACCGTCGTCACAGGTCGTCTGCGCGGCATAAATTCGTCAGCAGCTTAGTTGCTATTGCCAACGGAGTCTGACCGCTGAAGCACCAGCTTAGCAACCCTTTAGTCGGCGCCTGGAAGGGGTAATTTAACTACGCTTAGTTGTTGCAGATGGTGATGTAACATTACAGCTTGGTACTGCAATGACATATTGTTCTGATACTTCGCATATTGTTCTGATACTTCGCACATGCTTTGCGATAGTGAATCGTGTTTAACAGAAGTGAAAATATGCATTCATCTCCAGCACAATACTGTGACCACATTAGTATCACAACCTCGTCCCTCACCAGACCGCGGTCTGTCACAAAATGCTCTTACAACAGTCCACAATACTTCACCCCCCGTGCCCGGTTATGGTCTACTCCAGTCTCGGGACGATGCACTGCAGCAGTGTCTGGCCTGGCCCGCCGCTGACCCGTCCGTCCGGCAGACCTGTCCGTCCGGCAGACCCGTCCGTCAGGCAGACCCACCTGTCTGCACAGCCAGCGCGGGTCGGCGGCCCAGAGTCAGGCGAGGAGCGCCGTCCGCCGGCGGCGGCAGAGGGCCGCCACGGGCCGCCGACCCGCCTTCACGTCACGACCGCGCCGCCGCGCTGAGCACAGCGCGACCCGGCACGGCCTGATGCAGCCCGGCACAGCCCGGCGCAGCACAGCCCGGCACAGCCCGGCACAGCACAGCGAGGGCCCCGGTACAGCCCGGCACAGCCCGGCACAGCCCGGCACAGCCCGGCACAGCGCGGCACAGCCCGGCACAGCCCGGCACAGCCCGGCACAGCGCAGCAAAGCGCATCGCGCTCCTTTTGTGTCCGCTGCCAATAAATATGAAATAATTGCTGGCATTCAAAACCTAGACAATGGCGCGCATATAGTTCCGAGTGAGCGGCGTCGGAAATTGATTAGCTAGCGGCCGATCACCTTGGTGTCGGCCGCCGCTGGTGGCCCGTGGTGGTCTCACAATGGGCGGGGGTCAGCGCGGGTCGCCGCCGGCCGGGATGGGCCCAGCGCCCGCTCACGGCCGGACCGAGTGGAACCGCGCGGACCGGGCTCGCCTCAGTTCAGCCCGAGTCGTACCGCCCGGAGCGGCCACGGGCAGAGCAGTAGCTCCAGCTCAGCAGATCGAGCAGACGCCGGCAGCCGCCCCCAGGGCTCGGCTGCATGGCCAAACGAGAGCTGAGCATGCTCCGGCAGCGCCGCTGACCAACCGGCAGAGAAAGAGAGAGGTGTTCACCGTTCACTGCCAGTTGGCATGATAATTGGTCCCGTGAGCGGCCGACTGGGAGCTGGTCGAGCGTGCCCCGTCTCACGCGCGCCCGGGGCCGTTCGGGGAAGCCTGCCGCTGTGGACCGCCGGCGGCGCCCGCGGCCGCCACCTGCCGCGGATGGCGACGCCGCTCCTCCGGCGACCTCGCCGCGCCGCGCCGCCACGGCCGCCGCCAGCCTCCTCTCTATTAAAGCCATTTATGTTCATTATCCGGTGCTGTGCGGCGCCGGTTGTATTATTTTCCCATCTGGGCTGCGGCGTGGCGGTGACTGGCGGCGGCCGTCCGGGCCCTGGTGGCCCCGGTGGCCCCGGTGGCCCCGGTGGCCCCGGTGGCCCCGGTGGCCCCTCTGGCCCCTCTGGCCCAGACCACCCATCCCACACGGTAATCAGACAGCACGACGCTGCGAACCGGCCGCCCTGCAAAGGACGCTCCCGAGCCGGCCAACAGTTTCCACGCCGGGTAGTTTGCGGCCGCCAGCCTAGCGTAAGTGTCGGGTTTAGTGCCGGCTGCAGGGCCAACCGGATGGGGAGGTCAGAGGGCGCGGCCGAGCCCGCTCCCCGGCCGTGACACCACCGTCTGATGGGCCGCGACGCAGACACACCGTCTGAGGGGCTGAGACGCAGACAGACGACGCATCTCCCTCGCTTACCGGCCGTGACACCGCCGTCTGACGGACCGCGACGCAGACACACCGTCTGAGGGGCTGAGACGCAGACAGACGACGCGTCTCCCTCGCTTACCGGCCGTGACACCGCCGGCTGACGGGCAGCTCTCCTTCACCGGCCGTGACACCGCCGGCTGACGGGCAGCTCTCCTTCCCCGGCCGTGACACCGCCGGCTGACGAGCAGCTCTCCTTCTCGCTCTCTTTCCCCGGCCGTGACACCGCCGGCTGACGGGCAGCTCTCCTTCTCCGGCCGTGACACCGCCGGCTGACGGGCAGCTCTCCTTCCCCGGCCGTGACACCGCCGGCTGACGGGCAGCTCTCCTTCTCCGGCCGTGACACCGCCGGCTGACGAGCAGCTCTCCTTCTCGCTCTCTTTCCCCGGCCGTGACACCGCCGGCTGACGGGCAGCTCTCCTTCCCCGGCCGTGACTCCGCCGGCTGTCTGACGCAGACGGACGGTTTGACGGACCGGGACTCAGACAGACGCACGCTGTCTGACGCAGGCAGACGGAGCGGCGTGACAGGAACCGGCAGCAGACCACCGCAAGCCGCCGCCGCCGCCGCCCGTTGTCAGAACGGTAACCGCTTACGTTAGGCCCAGCAGCGCAGCCTGGCAGACACGCACCTACAGCTCTGGGCGCCGTCTAACTGTCCCAGCTGGATTATACAGTGCCCGTCAGATGGCGACAGTGGCGGACGTTTTAACGTCTCCTCAGTGCCCGACCTGGAGACGGGCACTGTGCGTCCCTGGCGGCCGACCTGACAGCGGCGGCCGTTTTATGTGCCCCGGCTCCTGGCCGGTAGGCGGCGGCGGGGCGGCGGTACGGTGCGATGATGACGCTAAGTCAGCTCGGCCTCTGAGCGGACCGAGGCGGCTCTCCAGCCGGCGGCTGGCGCCGTCGCCGCGCTGAGAACGTGCCCCGACCGCTCGGGCCCGGTTCAGCCGCCGTCAGCTGCCGTCAGCCGACCAGCTGCAGCGTCGCCGGCCGCCACCGGAGAGAAGCCGCCGCCCGCCGCCCGCCGCCCGCCGCCCGCCGCCCGCCGCCCGCGAGTCCCGGTCCCGGTGTCGGCCCGCGCAGACCGTGACTGGCGGAAAGCCGGCGCTGTCGGATCATTGGCGGCCTTGTTTTCAATGGTCGGCGAATCAATCATGATATTGGCCGACCTTGGCTGGCATTACGCGCCTGCAAATCTCTTGCTGCGCGTGGTGAACATGAACAGACGTGGCGGACGCTGCGCCGCAGCCCACTGAACCGCCACCCGAATGATGACGTCACAGGGCTGACTGGTGACGTCACCGGGCGTGGTTAGTCAGTCAGTTAGAGTGGACCGGGCCGTGCTGAGTGCGTAGTCGCTCCCGGCAGCAGCAGGGCACGGCAGGTAGTGACCGGCGTCCGCAGCTCCGCCGGCCTGGTTTGGCCGGCACTGACTTCTTCTCCTCACACATACACCTTGTATGTTCTCAAACAATCCCATCAACACAGATCATCAAACACAAATCAGCAAAACAAAACATACAAAACACTTTAAAACATTACAACCAGTAAAACGCCTTTCTGTGGCGATGACCGAGCGGGCCCGCTCTGGTAAAGCTAAATTAAGTTGTATTAAATTGTTCATGATCTCCTTTCTCGAATCCGCCAAAAGGGAGTACGTCCTGAGCGATGCATGCTTCATCGTATAAATTAATGCTTAGATTAACCAGAAAAACGCCTTAATCGGCGGTAACCGAGCGGTATCTGTTGCTTCCCTGGGACAAACTACATACAAATTAAGTTGTTACGAGCGAGCGCGAAGCTCTCGCTCGTCTTTCCGTGGTATATGGAAACAATCTGAATATGAGCGGCCCGACCCGGCCCGACCCGGCACGTGGCGACGCTTTTGACAAGCTAATATCTCTGCAACCGCACGTCCGATTGACAAGCGGGCTTCTTTGCTGAGCAGCCCCATCCAACCTACCCCGTTTGAGACTAGTGCCGACTCACGTGGGTGACTACCACTGCGTGTGGCGCGTGGCGCGTGAGGGGTGTTGGAAGGTGTTTCCTCGCCATAACTCCGCAACGGCTGAGCCGATTGTGTTCAAATTTGGTGTGTGGTCAGGGACCCCTCAGTCGCCACTTTCCACAAGTCAGGGGTAGGGTGCCTCTGCACGTGCGCACGTGCACACCCCTATTATGTATATCAGGAACGGCTGAGCCGATTGTGTTCAAATTTTGTGCGTGGTTAGGGACCTCTCAGTCGCCACTTTACCTTTTTTTCTCGAATCCGCCAAAAGGGAGTACGTCCTGAGCCCTGCATGCTTCATGGTATAAATTAATGCTTATAAGCATTAACTGGTAACGTTATACTGGTTTATTAATAAATAAACCAGTAAAACGCCTTGTTGGGCGATGACCGAGCGAGCGCGCTCTGGTAAAGCTAAAACAGGTTTGAAATATGCAACAGTAAGGGAGCACACGTGGTAGTAACAGTCATTTTAGTCCTCCAGAAAAATTGCCAGGCCTCAATGCATGCCAACATAAAAATTAAGTTGCATTCAATTGTTCATGATCTACTTTCTCAAATCCGCCAAAAGGGAGTACGTCCTGAGCGCTGCATGTTTCAGCGTATACATTAATGCTTATAATAATACAACCATTTTTGATCAAGAATCATTTTTGCAAGGTTTTATGTTCATGTCGACGTTCGCGTGTACCAACTGCCACGCGCTGTGATACCACCTCTATCAGAACGCACTATATCATAAATAAAATGTATTTGATCGGCCTAGCCAATGGTGAAAACCTAATCTCAATCGGAGCAGTGGTTGCAAAGTTATTAGCTTCCGAAAAGCGTCTGTATGGCCGGGTCGGGCCAGGTCAAATGTAAATTTGGCTAGTAAGTTGACGAGAAACCTCACGGGCGCTTCGCGCCCGCTCGGTAATCAAGCCATTTTTGATCAAGAATGATTTGTGTTCATTTCGACGTCCGCAGGTGCCACGCGCTGTGGTACCACCCCTATCAGAACGCACCATACCAAATCACAATTGATTTGATGGTCCTATCCAATGGTGAAAACCCGATCTCAATCGGAGCAGTGGTTGCAAAATTATAGCATCCGAAAAGCGTCTGTACGGCCCCTCCGGGCCGTGTCGGGCCGGGTCAAATATAAATTTGTCTAGTAACTTGACGAGAAACCTCACGGCCGGTTCGCGCCCGCTCGGTAACAAACAAACATTCACTCATCCATACGAACAATAACATCGTAGGCGGGCCGATCCGTAGGCGGATCGGCCGGCACTGACTCAGCGTCGGAGCGCGGGGCGGGAAGCCCCAGCTCAGAGAGACGAAGGACGCTGCCGAGCGGCCCGCGACGCAGGCGGCAACACGCGGCCCGGACATTGGCCGTCACAGTCGACTGCGGTCGCCTCCTCCACCGCCGCTGCTGCCGCCGCTGCTACCGCCGGTGACACGTTACGTCAGCCGCCCACCTCTCCCGGATGCCGTCGCCGCCGTGTGGGAGGAAGGATGCAGGGACGATAAAGAGCCGTGCGGGAACATGCAGACTGCAGCGCCGCGTGGGAGGGCTAGGGTGAGGCGGGGCGGGGCCGCGTGGGAGGATGTAAGGCCTCGCGGGAGGATGCAGAGTCGTTCGGCTGGGCCGGGGGGGGGGGGGGCAGCCAACACCGTGGCAGACGGGCAGTCTCCGGCGCCGGGTGTTGCCATGGGAGCAGCCGGCGCGGTGACTCGTAAGAGACGGCCGGCCGTACACGGTCAGGTGGTTCTGAAGTGGCGCCCGTCTGTAGCGCCAGGCACGGTCACGTCGCCGCGCGGTCGGGAAGAGCGTGGGAACGCGGGCACCTCCCTCATGGTGCCGGCCTGAGTCAGCCGAGTGCGGCCGGGAGCCGTGCAGTGGCCGCGTGACTCAGTAGTCAGTAGTCACTAGTCAGTAGGGTGTGTGATCGGCTCGGTGAAGCTCCTCCAGTAGTCAGCTCTGTGGGCCCGGCATGCGTTGGGATTGGCGCCGGATACCAGAGACCGACGGAGGAATCCCATTGATCTTTGGCTTTTAAACAAACGGCTTTCAACATAATTGGCGGTGAGCGTGGGGACGGAGTGCTGGCCGGTGGGTGCCCACGCAGTGCGCCGCTCCTCGCCGCGCCGCACCTCGCCGCGCATTCATTAACGCACCGTAATTGAGGCAGCTGAACGCAATACCGTAATGCTATTATTCCCCGGATACGGTCGGCCACGGTTGAGATGATTAACGGAAATTCCTGAAGATATGAAGGTTTTAATGTGATCGGTGTTGTGGGACGGGCCACGCTTTTTCGGGTCGCAGAGCCGGCCGCGGCTGGTGGTTCTCTCTCAGTGGATCGGAAATGTGGTGTGGCACAGCGGGGTGGGAGCTGCTCAGATCGATAGGCTGACACCGTTAGTGACAAATATGGAGCTACCGGTAACGTATGAGACGCAATCTCAAAGCCACCACCTGTCGAGCAGGCCATTCGCGACAAGTTGGAAACATCCGATTTCAGCTGAGAGCATAGACGGAGGAGCAATGCTCGGTCTCGGCCAGGTGGGGCGGCCCCGGGCCCGCTGTTGTGAGTCGCGGTGGAAATGATGTAAGTGAGGCCGGCAGGAATGCGGTGCGGCACATGATGACGGACTCCTCAGCCGTAATTCCTGGCTTTGTCCTTATCTGTGATGCACCAGCTGGATCGCGCCGAGTCTGCAGCCAGCACAGCACGCCGAACCGCCAGGAGACGACGTGCAGGGGGGCGGGGAGTGTCGGGCGGGGGCGGCGGCGGCGGCGGCGGCGGGGGTGGGAGCGGCGGCGGGGACGGGGGAGGGGGCGGGGGAGGGGGCGGGGGCGGGGGTGGGGGCGGGGGCGGAGGTGGGGGCGGCGGCAGGGGCGGGGGAGGGGGCGGGGGTGGGGGCGGCAGCGGCGGGGCGGCGGACGGTGGTGACGAGACACGCATACCGCCCACCTGATCACCGTGATCGGCCCGGCGGATCCATCCGGGCCGCAGCCCTCACTTCTCTGGAGAGAGGGGAGAGAGTGAGGGTGGGAAGAGAGAAGGAGAGACGGACGTCAGCCGGCGGCCTGACGACGGGTGACGAACGGTGTCGCTTAACTCGTGCTGGATGACGGGCTAAAAAGTGCGGCTCACCCGTCCGCACCGTCCGCTCCACGTACCGCCCTGCTGTCGGACGCCCCCACGGTGCCTGTGGCCGCATATCAGCCTGGACCGTGCGGTCTGCAGCTGCTCCAAATCAGTCGACATCGCCGCTGCTTGTGTAGTGCGCAGTGTGTGCCCCGCCCTCTGGCCCTCCGCCTTCCGCCCTCCGCCCTCCGCCCTCCGCCCTCCGCCCGCGGCCCTGAGCGATCCTCGTGCTAAGGCGGTAACCATTAAACGGACGCCGCAGCCCGCCGTCACGCGTAGAAGGCCACAGCCCGCACGAGCTGCTCCGCCCCCGCTGGCGGTGGCCGAACGCAGCTGCCACCGCCGCGTCGCCTCCTCAGCCACCGCAGCCGCCTCCGCCACCCCCTCCTAACGCCGCAGCCGCCACAGCCACCACCTCTGCCGCCACAGCCACCACCTCTGCCGCCACAGCCACCACCTCTGCCGCCACAGCCACCACCTCTGCCGCCACAGTCACCACCTCTGCCGCCACAGCCACCACCTCTGCCACCACAGCCACCACCTCTGTCGCCACAGCCACCACCTCTGCCACCACAGCCCGCCCGTTAATCGCCCCTATAACGGCACCGGTCCTGACGGATCATGGACCAAACACCGGGCAATTGCTCGCATTACTCTCCAGTATAGGATTTCGTCCGTGTGAGGCTCTGCGGTGGCGGCGGACAGGGCGGACGGGACGGCACGGGACGGGAGGAGGAGGAGGCGAGGGCCGGGGCCGCACTGTCGGGACGTGACGGGACGTGACGGACGGTGACGGACGAGCGCCGTCGTATCGCGCCCCCTCCTCCGCCCGTCCCGCCGACACCAGCTCACATATTCATGACGGCCGGCGCGCCCCGCGCTTTCCGAGGTCATTCGTCTTTGCTGGTGCGCTCAAGCAAGCCGCTGTGCCGCTTCGATCCGTGGAGCTGGATAAGAGACCGTGCGTTTCCTAGCTGACGTCTCCTATCCGCGCGGGATCTAGCTGGTGATATGTTTGCCTTGTCATCTCAAGATAATGTATAATTTCGGTTTATGACCGACTGTATGAATATATTACCGATGGTTACAACAGAGAGCCGAGAGGAGTGCTGGCTGGTGCGCTTTTCATGCACTCTCGCTGGTGAATATCTGTGGCCCAGCAGGGGAAGGCCACGGGATGGGACCCGCCATTTTCCACGCTGGTTCGGATATCCTCGATGGCCAGCCGGTCTCGCCGCGCCCCTGACAGGCTCACGGCCCCGGCCTGCCCCGAGGCCGTGCTGGGTGGAGTGCCGCGCTGTTCCCGCCCCGCAGCACGGCACCGTGGGCGGCAGCCTGTCTCAGAGCAGTCACGTCAGAGCCGGAGCTCAGCTCGCCCCGCGGCTGACGCCACCTCTAACCGCCGTGCGGTGTTTCCGGTATGTTGCTGGAATGCTGATGCTTCTGATGTGACCGCGCGCCGACTCCGCTGACCTTTCCGGCGCAGTTGCAGCGGCGCGTGGGAGGAAAACGAGTTCATGTGTTTGTCCTGTGCTCGGCGGGCGGCTCGTGGCCCGGGCTCAGAATGCGGAAGGGTTTTGCGGCGGCTGCCGCTGCGGCGCCGGCCTGCCGTGGTGCATGCAGCGCTGCCGTGGCGCCCGGGCCGGCCCAGTCGGCTGGCCACCAGTTGGCCTGTTTTCGGCGGTCAGTCGACTGCGCGGCGCAGCCAGCGGCCGGTCGAAGCTCGGCCCGCCGCTCCACTGCCGCTGCCGCTCGACAGAGGGTGAATCTGGGTCAGCGGCCATGTCAAAGCAACACACGGCCCCGAGATACTCCGTTTTTGTGGTGCGGCTCGGGTCGGCTCGGCGCGGCGCGCGCGGCGGTCGGGCGCGTGCTCCACAGAACACGAAGTGGCCGACCGCAGCGGCCGCCATCAGTGCCGTGCAGGAGGTTCTTCAGCTCGGCGGCAGACCGCCGAGTGATGGTATCAAGTAGGGCGCCCCGACACACTGCATCCCGATGACACTCAACACTGCAGTCTGTGGGGCAGAGGCTCCAAGGCGCTCTCCGCTCGTCTGCTCCCGGTACACGGCGGTGGACGGCAGACCGTGTCACACGGCGGTGGACGGCAGACCGTGTCACACGGCAACACACGGCTATGTCCCAGCCACACGGCGACAGACGGCAGACCGTGTCACACGGCAACAGACGGCAGACCGTGTCACACGGCAACACACGGCTATGTCCCAGCCACACGGCGACAGACGGCAGACCGTGTCACACGGCAACAGACGGCAGACCGTGTCACACGGCGACACACGGCTATGTCCCAGTCACACGGCAACACACGGCTATGTCCCAGTCACACGGCAGTGGACGGCAGACCGTGTCACACGGCAACAGACTACTATGTACCAGTCACACGGCGACACACGGCTATGTACCAGTCACACGGCGACACACGGCTATGTCCCAGTCACACAGCGGTGGACGGCAGACACGGTGTCAGACGTGTCTGTCGTCTGGTGCGGTCTGTCGATAGATGCGGCGGTGCCAGTCACACGGGGTGATGTGGCGAGCGATCGTCGCGGCTCAGCGCCCAGCACTCGGCCCTGCGCGGCCCTTTTACGAGCCGGTAATAATGTCTGTAGATGGCCAGAGAGCTGACGGCAACAGCGGACGACGCCAGCCATTTAGATACAATTATAAGTGGTGCCGAAAGGCGACCCGGGCGGGGCGGCCGAAGCTGCAGCACTCGACACCGATGCTGACATTTCTCTGAACTCATCTCGTGACGTCACGAGATGGGCTGGATTAGACCCCGCCCACTCCAGGTAGAGCGGAGGCGGCAGGTCGGGCCGTCTGCGATGGCTGACGACACCAGCGTACAGCTGACTCTCCAGGCAGGTGGCTCAACGCAGGTAGATGGATCGTAATACGACCGTGATCAACAGCGTGCTTTAAGTCGAGCAACCACATCGGGTGTATTTCTTCGTGACACTAGACAGTCATCACGAGCTGCGAGGAAACTTCGACTGGAGCCTATGGTGAGTCTCTCTCCCTCTCCGGCGGCCACAGCCGTGATTGAGGAGTCACCAAACCTCCCAGTTGACGAGGAGAGTGGCGGCTCAAAAGCTGTTTGCGTGACGGCGCGGCCGCCTCGGCTCGACTCGAGCTGAGCTGGGCACTTTCTCCGGCAGCGTGCCTGGCTGGCAGCGGCAGCGACAAACACTGCGTCAGCGCTGCCGCCGGCGGTGGCCCGCTCCCAGCCAGCCCCAACAGACGGCCGCCACCGCGACACACACCGGACACGGAGACATAATGGACCCTTTGTGCATTGTCCGCGCCGAGGGCCACCTGGCCACCGATGTGGCCGATACTCGTCAGCTCGTGGCGGTAGCGGCGGGGACAAGAGAGCTGTCTCAGGACCCAGCCGACACGGTCCGCGGCCCGTGCCCGTCTCCCCGCGGCCCGTACCCGTCTCCCCGCAGCCCGTGCCCGTCTCCCCGCAGCCCGTGCCCGTCTCCCCGTGCCTACTTCCCTGCGGCCCGTGCCCGTCTCCCCGCAGTCCGTGCCCGTCTCTCCGTGCCTGCTTCCCCGCGGCCCGTGCCCGTCTCCTCGCGGCCCGTCTCCCGGCGGCCCGTGCCCGTCTCCCCGTGCCTGCTTCTCCGCGGCCCGTGCCCGTCTCCTCGCGGCCCGTCTCCCGGCGGCCCGTGCCCGTCTCCCCGTGCCTGCTTCTCCGCGGCCCGTGCCCGTCTCCTCGCGGCCCGTCTCCTCGCGGCCCGTCTCCCGGCGGCCCGTGCCCCTCTCCCCGTGCCTGCTTCTCCGCGGCCCGTGCCCGTCTCCTCGCGGCCCGTCTCCCCGCGGCCCGTGCCTGTCTCCCCGCGGCCCGTGCCCGTCTCCTCGCGGCCCGTCTCCCGGCGGCCCGTGCCCGTCTCCCCGCGGCCCGTGCCTGTCTCCTCGCGGCCCGTCTCGCCATGCCGTGCCGGTCTGGCTCCGGTGTCGGTGTGACCAACTGTGGAGTGGCGGCTGAACTGCCGGCCAGACGCGGCCTGTTACGATGCTATGCAGTCTGGCCACCGCGCAGCTCCAGTCTGGCCACCGCGCAGCTCCAGTCTGGCCACCGCGCAGCTCCAGTCTGGCCACCGCGCAGCTCCAGTCTGGCCACCGCGCAGCTCCAGTCTGGCCACCGCGCAGCTCCAGTCTGGCCACCGCACAGCTCCAGTCTGGCCACCGCGCAGCTCCAGTCTGGCCACCGCGCAGCTCCAGTCTGGCCACCGCGCAGCTCCAGTCTGGCCACCGCGCAGCTCCAGTCTGGCCACCGCGCAGCTCCAGTCTGGCCACCGCGCAGCTCCAGTCTGGCCACCGCGCTTTACATGGCGACGTATTCTCAGAAAACAGCGCCACTGCTTCCTTGCCTATGTATGTACACCGGGTGGCGATTATCCGATATGGCCGGTGGCGTTAACAAATGTACCGCGGAAGGACACAACTAACAAAGCACGGCGAGCTGCAGATATGAGGCGACAAGATGGCGGTGGCCCCGACTGCTCTGTGGTCAATGACGCGGGAAGAGGGCCGCTATGCGCTGTGGTCAATGACGCGGGAAGAGAGCCGCTATGCGCTGTGGTCAATGACGCGGGAAGAGAGCCGCTATGCGCTGTGGTCAATGACGCGGGAAGAGAGCCGCTATGCGCTGTGGTCAGTGCCGCGGGAAGAGAGCCCCGACTGCTCTGTGGTCAATGACGCGGGAAGAGGGCCGCTATGCGCTGTGGTCAATGACGCGGGAAGAGAGCCGCTATGCGCTGTGGTCAATAACGCGGGAAGAGAGCCGCTATGCGCTGTGGGCAATGGCGCGGGAAGAGAGCCGCTATGCGCTGTGGTCAATTACGCGGGAAGAGAGCCGCTATGCGCTGTGGGCAATGGCGCGGGAAGAGAGCCGCTATGCGCTGTGGTCAATGACGCGGGAAGAGAGCCGCTATGCGCTGTGGTCAATGACGCGGGAAGAGAGCCGCTATGCGCTGTGGTCAATGACGCGGGAAGAGAGCCGCTATGCGCTGTGGGCAATGGCGCGGGAAGAGAGCCGCTATGCGCTGTGGGCAATGGCGCGGGAAGAGAGCCGCTATGCGCTGTGGTCAATGACGCGGGAAGAGAGCCGCTATGCGCTGTGGTCAATGACGCGGGAAGAGAGCCGCTATGCGCTGTGGTCAGTGACGCGGGAAGAGAGCCGCTATGCGCTGTGGTCAATGACGCGGGAAGAGAGCCGCTATGCGCTGTGGTCAGTGACGCGGGAAGAGAGCCCCGACTGCTCTGTGGTCAATGACGCGGGAAGAGGGCCGCTATGCGCTGTGGTCAATGACGCGGGAAGAGAGCCGCTATGCGCTGTGGTCAATGACGCGGGAAGAGAGCCGCTATGCGCTGTGGGCAATGGCGCGGGAAGAGAGCCGCTATGCGCTGTGGTCAATTACGCGGGAAGAGAGCCGCTATGCGCTGTGGGCAATGGCGCGGGAAGAGAGCCGCTATGCGCTGTGGTCAATGACGCGGGAAGAGAGCCGCTATGCGCTGTGGTCAATGACGCGGGAAGAGAGCCGCTATGCGCTGTGGTCAATGACGCGGGAAGAGAGCCGCTATGCGCTGTGGTCAATGACGCGGGAAGAGAGCCGCTATGCGCTGTGGTCAATGACGCGGGAAGAGAGCCGCTATGCGCTGTGGTCAATGACGCGGGAAGAGAGCCGCTATGCGCTGTGGTCAATGACGCGGGAAGAGAGCCGCTATGCGCTGTGGTCAATGACGCGGGAAGAGAGCCGATATGCGCTGTGGTCAATGACGCGGGAAGAGAGCCGCTATGCGCTGTGGTCAATGACGCGGGAAGAGAGCCGCTTTGCGCTGTGGTCAGTGACGCGGGAAGAGAGCCGCTATGCGCTGTGGTCAATGACGCGGGAAGAGGGCCGCTATGCGCTGTGGTCAATGACGCGGGAAGAGAGCCGCTATGCGCTGTGGTCAATGACGCGGGAAGAGCGCCGCTATGCGCTGTGGTCAATGACGCGGGAAGAGAGCCGCTATGCGCTGTGGTCAATGACGCGGGAAGAGAGCCGCTATGCGCTGTGGTCAATGACGCGGAAAGAGAGCCGCTATGCGCTGTGGTCAGTGACGCGGGAAGAGGGCCGCTATGCGCTGTGGTCAATGACGCGGGAAGAGAGTCGCTATGCGCTGTGGTCAATGACGCGAGAAGAGAGCCGCTATGCGCTGTGGTCAATGGCGCGGGAAGAGAGCCGCTATGCGCTGTGGTCAATGACGCGGGAAGAGAGCCGCTATGCGCTGTGGTCAATGACGCGGGAAGAGAGCCGCTATGCGCTGTGGTCAATGACGCGGGAAGAGAGCCGCTATGCGCTGTGGTCAGTGACGCGGGAAGAGAGCCGCTATGCGATGTGGTCAGTGACGCGGGAAGAGAGCCGCTATGCGCTGTGGTCAATGACGCGGGAAGAGAGCCGCTATGCGCTGTGGTCAATGACGCGGGAAGAGAGCCGCTATGCGCTGTGGTCAATGACGCGGGAAGAGAGCCGCTATGCGCTGTGGTCAGTGACGCGGGAAGAGAGCCGCTATGCGCTGTGGTCAATGACGCGGGAAGAGAGCCGCTATGCGCTGTGGTCAATGACGCGGGAAGAGAGCCGCTATGCGCTGTGGTCAGTGACGCGGGAAGAGAGCCGCTATGCGCTGTGGTCAATGACGCGGGAAGAGAGCCGCTCAGATATTCTGTTCCGGCATGGTCAGGTGAATGACTTGCAGCAAAGTGCAACTGCAAAGGTAGCAGGAAAGAAAGACGGCAGCTTTGCGAAACAGGTTTTCTCATACCGGCCCCGAAACACATGACTTTGTAGCTGAACTTGCCTTATTGTTTTCAAATTGGTCAGAATTTAACTTGAATTGTACGTTTTCAATTTTAAGGTAAATATGTGTTAAATACTACATAGTTGACCGTGTACTCTTATTATACAGTCAGTTCGGGTACGATGACAGTCTCTCGTTCCTTGAATCTGGGCTTAGTGTTTGGCTCACTGCCGTGATGTTTCACCTTTGATTGTACCATGTCTAATGTCTATGTGGACTTGCAGTGAGCACAGTCCCACTGGCGCTGTATTGGAGTGACGTCCGGCACCCGTTGCGGTGTGGGTGGTCTCAGGAACTGTACCGAGAACCGCATTTCCTTCTCCTTTCCGCCCTGTGTTCCCGGCCTAACAATAGTAATTGGCAATGTTGGTATGTGTTGCAAACATACCAGCATGATTACCCGATAATGAAGTGTTGAGTTTATCTTCATATTGGAGGCTCCTCTTTAACATATGTATGCTGCAAAACTATTATTACCTTTGTACCCTGCAGGAGCAGCTCGTAGCTCGCAGCGAAGATGCAGCTCGAGATTTGAGTTTATTTCCATGATGTCAAATATGAGGATATATATAATATTTCGAGTTTACCAGGGAAGATAAGAATATCTTTGCTGAGTGAGTGGCTAGCAAAAACCGAGTGCCGAAAGCACGATTTTTTTTCAGTGGCACTCAGGAATATATTTTTATTTTCCCTGGTAAACTCGAAAGATTCTATATATCTTTGTTGAGTGAGTGGCCAGCAAAAAACCGAGTACCAAATGCACGAGTTTTTTTTTGCAGTGGCACTCACGAAGCACGATATAGTATGTGCTCGAAAAAACTCAATGGATTGCATATCTTCATATTTGAGGTTCATCTTTAACATGCTGCAAAAACACTATTATCTGTGCACCCTGCAGTATGCAAAGATGCAGCTCGAGATTTGAGTTTATTTTCATGTCGTCAAATATGAAGATATGAAATCCTTAGAGTTTTCTCGGGCAGATACAAATATCGATACAAATATCTTCCTGAGTGCCACTGCAAAAACCGAGTGCCTGGGCACTCACTCAGCAAGGATATTATTGTCTACCCTGGAAAACTAGAACGATTCTATATATCTACACCTCGACCGTCCCCGCATTTGTGAACGTTCCATCGGAAAGACGTTATCAGCCATGTCGGTATATCTACCGGGTGCCGCGTCAAAAATGTACTTATGTTTTAAGCTGGCGATTTTTACCGCACGAGCTACATGTTTGAGACTTCACGTGTTGAAGAGTAACAACATGGCACGCCAGAAAGCCATGAAACAAGTACACGAAGATGTGGACTGATGTCCAGAAGGCGTTCTCCGTTGAGGTATATATTTTAAAGAAATCCTACGGCTATACTCGGGGACTCTTCCCAGAAATGGTTGATTGGGACCATCGTAGGGACTGATTTGGCGCCCGCTAAGAGTTGTGTGAATAAGTAGGTGAAGAAGGTTAGACAATATGCCATTTTATCAGGAAAAAGGACGGTAGCAGCCGTTGCGTGAGGACAAAAATGTCATTCGTAGGGTGGCAGATTCTGCCCTCCAGAGCCCGAAGAGATCAGTGCGGCGTGGGAGTCGGTCTTGGCCTCCGGAGGACATCGCTGCGCACCATTCTAAAGAAGGGTCTACACTTGCATCCCTGCCGGATACAGATCCTTCGGAGACTCTTACAATCAGACGAGAAGAGACGGGTGGAGATGGCATATGGGCTCGAGCGGCATCCAACTACGTTTGCTAATCTTCGGTTTTCCAACGAACCCCACGTTTAGCTCAGCGGACACGTTAGCCCTGGCAATGCAGTACACTGAAGTTCTATCTGCCCAGATGAAGTGTTCTCCACTTCATTGCCAGAAAGTGACGGATTGGATAGCCTCCCTTCATGCATGGTCGACAACGCCATCACCCACATGCAGACAGTTTCGTCTGCCTGCTGTAATCCGATACAAAGGAGCTCATATGCATAATCTGATTTAGACGCTGTAGCGGGACAGCAGAATGTTTTACCGGCCACCGTTATAGAGGTCATGTTTTGCCATTTTCTTGTCAATACAAGGATATACAAATAATTAGGTACTGTGTGATGTTTTATACAAAAGTTATTGATGAAAACCTTAGAATACTTTTCATGCGGACACACTGTTTACATACTTGTAATCTACACAATTGTGAGTTCCTGAACGCCATGGATTAACAAACAAAAAAACGCACAGGTAGAGACTAACAAAAATCCTGATTTATTTAGCATTATTTACTCGCTATAACCCAGTCGGGCTACGTCGGTGGGAACCACTCCTTAGCGCCCTACTCTGTTGGAGCGCGGCTTACTCGGCCCGCGGGACCGCTTCATAATAAGCCGCTTAGACATGCCGGAGTTCGGAGAGCGCAACACACCCATTTCTGCAATAAGCTTGATGAGCGATAAGCACGTTAGGCGCTGATAAGCATGGGACCGAAGTGCCGAACTTTAATGGTGCGGCCATTATCCAAGGGCAGCCAAACGGCTGCAGGCCTCATTGCGTGCATCTGCTTCCGACCCCAATTTGACCGACAGCAAAATGAATATAAATTCGACTTTGAGCCTGTATCCCCGCCCGGGGGGCCTGGCTTGATTTAACAATGTCAATTTATTGTCAATTATCTTCATTGAGGGGTCGTTGGAGAGGGAGAACCGCCTGAGGCAAGGTTTTTCTCCGCCTGCAACACGTTATTTTACCGAGCCCGAGACGGTGTTTAGTGCGAAATTATCCAGCGATGTGCTGAAAGGCAGCAGCCAAAGCCGAAATCATGCCGCCAAGATGGCCTAATAAAACTTAACTGGCCAGCGCTCCCTTTAATTTGCAGCAGTAGGTAGTGGAAGTAGTGCAGCTGCTACCGTCTGTACCCCGCGGCGGACGAATCAGCAGCCGTGCCGGCAGCCGGCAGCCAATCAGGGGCGGCCGTGTCAGCTGGGGAGCTGCCTTGCCGTGATGGCCGCGGGGCCGCCACCGCCGCGGGCTGCTGAGCTGAGCCGGGGAGCCAGCGCCAGCGCCAGCGCCGGCGGCTGAGCGGTATACGCGGGAAGGATACCGGGGGCGGCTTCAGGAGCGGTGTCGTGTCGGGCTGGGGTGGCGAGGTCTGATACGTGACGCCATCTACCGCCGGATATGGCCGCCTCCGCCGCCGGCCGGCCGGCTCACCGCACATTAGCCGAGATGCAGCCTGACGCGCAGCGCGCCCCGTCAGGCAATACAGTAATTTCGGCTTCTCATGAATGAAGTTTAACCGCAGGTCTGGCTGGCGGCGGCGGTAGTCTGGAGTCCTCCACAGCCTCGCCGCCTCCGCCCGCACGCAGTCACGATTCGCAGCTTCCACCGAGCAGACGGCGGTGAAACTCTAAAGTATAATATCGGGCACATCTCTCTTGATGATACATCGTGCTGATGTCACCGGCTTGCTGGCTGGGGGTGGCGTTATCAACAGATGCGCGTGATTACACAGTAGGTCGGGGTAAAAGTTCGTCTTCAGCTGTGAGAATCCATTGTATTAGGAGCTGGTTATCTGTTATTGTATCTGTTTATCCGAATAACATCTGCGACTGAGAGTCGCTGGCACCGCCTCCTTTTTCGTGAGAGCTAGTGATTATCGATTGCGAGATCATATGCCCGTATTTGCAGCTCCTTGGACATTCATAAAGCTAGCTTTGCCTTCGTTTTCTCGAGGTGTATACTGATTGATGGTGTTTTACAATATGAAAGTCATTTTAAATTGATGGATTGAGATAGCTGGATGATAAGGACTTCTAATCGATTTCGGCATTCGAATTAAAATACAGCTTTTACGAGCAGTGTGTCTTCGGCCTGAGCCTTGTCTCGTGTATGCCTACAACACATGACCTTTACATTCTCATCTGCTTCGAAGGGAATATTCTTTCTAATTATGCAAATTAAGAGATTCTGCCCCAGCTGGGTTCCATGACACTGGGCTATTCAAGCCCACTAATTCTTCCACACCAAACTACTGAGCTATGACGAATTGGATTACATAAGGGATTTATCTAAAAAGACGAGCCTCCACAAACCACGAAGATTGTTTGCTTTAAAATGCAAAGGCAGTGAAGTCCTGGCTATTTATCACAATCAAGCTGATTTCGCATATGCTTCGATAACACGGAGAACATGAATAATACCTAACTTTCATCCCCCACCGAATTGAGAGTACCGGCACTGTGATGCTATGCAGTCACGAAGGCAGCCTTCATGCTACTGGATCAAATACCATATGTAAAACTATGGCTTCACTGCGTTAGTTCTATGGCTGATTAATCGGCCGTCATCTCAACCGAATTGGATGAGTTTTACATGAAGCATGGCAAATATATTACGTCTTTGGACCAAAGCTCAAAGATGCAGTGCGGTGACCCTTGTCAGCTCAGACCGTTCAAACGCCATCTAGGTAAACATTATCTCGACTCCACGAATTCGACAGTTAATGTGTTTGACTTCCCCATGTGTGCAGTGGGTGCTAAATAAGATAAGCCGTGTCTTTGTCTACTGTGGATCTTGACGTCTACAGCAGTTGTCCTTCCACCTGCTGGATCAGGTGAATGGGTCGACCCTAACCACTGTCTGAGCCGTCACCCGTCAGCACATCCCATGTCTTACCTGAGGGACGACAAGTGACCGGTCCCGCCCCTACATCTGTTTCTGCCCGCTCCCCTGTCCGGGGGACAGGTGACGTGGTCAGTGGCTCACCCTGACGTCTGTTTCTCCCTGGACTCGCTGTTTTAACACGGGCGGATGGGGCTGGCGCGTGACATGGTACCCTCCCCCCTGTTCAGCGCGGATGGAGGGGGCTGGCGCGCGACATGGTACCCTCCCCCCTGTTTAGCGCGGATGGAGGTGGCTGGCGCGTGACATGGTACCCTCCCCCCTGTTCAGCGCGGATGGAGGGGGCTGGCGGGAGACGCGCGTCCTGCTGACAACTGACGCCCGGCACCGGATCCTCACCACCACTTCCCTGCCGATCGCCGGCCACGATAACCACCACAAGCCGCTGTTTTTCTCGGCGTCCGCCGGTGAAAGCACCGGAGTGTTCCCGGCGAACGCTGGTGACCTGGTGATGGCGTCGCGGGCGCGGCGGAGTCGGCTCGCGAGGCTGTCATCATCAGGCGCCCGGTCCGCCGACCGCCGACCAAAGGCAGACGGATGCCACTCAGACGTGCCGTTGGTGGCGCCCCTGTCGCGTGGCGCCGGCGACGCCCCTGCCGGGACAAGCGGCCGTAATGCGGCGCCGGGGCGCCGGATTAATGCGGACCTGGCACCTGGACCTGGATTAAAGCTGGTCCGGACTAATGTGGTGTGAGCTATTAGCGTCCCCCGTCGCCGGGTCTGGTGGGTGACCGCAGTCATTCGACAGTCGGGAGCAGTGGTAAATGTGCCATCCGCGGCATCAAATCATAGCATACATCACATGCCCCGCGTTACATCTATCGTAAGTTAATCTGGTTTTGCGAACGTTTTACGTTGCAGTGTTGATCTCTGAGGGCATCGACCTCAGACAGGACCTCAGTCAGACAGGTGATGTCAGTGACTGGACCTGCTCAGTTATGTAAATAAACGACGTTTTCATACACAACTTATCATCATCAAGTGAACTCACATACCATTGCAATGAACTATGTCACGCAAGTGCCGAACTTTACTAGGATTAAAATTGCGGAATGTCATATAAGCGGTGACTTTAAGGTAAATTATATCGAAGAACCTTCGATTTTTTTCTGACAAACCGCTCCAACAATTACCATATTATAGATACCGTTCCGTAAAAGTAAGAAATTCTCGCGATATTCTTTCCGTTAACTTCAGTTACATCATAATGGTCAAATACCTCACTAATTCAGAATTTAAACGCACCATTTTGTATACTTGGAAGCTTGTTTTATCCACACCACATCGAAAAAACGCGCAGCTGACAACATGATCCGCGCGCCGGCTCACACAACACGGACAATGTCCTCAGAGGATAGTACTCAGAGGACACGGACGACGTCCTCAGAGGACAGTCCTCAGAGGACACGGACGACGTCCTCAGAGGACAGTCCTCAGAGGACACGGACGACGTCCTCAGAGGGTAGTCCTCAGAGGACATGGACGATGTCCTCAGAGGATAGTCCTCAGAGGACACAGACGACGTCCTCAGAGGATAGTCCTCAGAGGACACGGACGATGTCCTCAGAGGATAGTCCTCATATAACACGGACGACGTCCTCAGAGGATAGTCCTCAGAGGACACGGACGACGTCCTCAGAGGATAGTCCTCAGAGGACACGGAGGACGTCCTCAGAAGATAGCCCTCAGAGGACACGGAGGACGTCCTCAGAGGATAGTCCTCAGAGGACACGGACGACGTCCTCAGAGGATAGTCCTCAGAGGACACGGACGATGTCCTCAGAGGATATCCTCAGAGGACACGGACGACGTCCTCAGAAGATAGTCCTCAGAGGACACGGACGACGTCCTCAGAGGATAGTCCTCAGAGGACACGGACGACGTCCTCAGAGGACAGTCCTCAGAGGACACGGACGACGTCATCAGAGGATAGTCCTCAGAGGACACGGACGACGTCCTCAGAGGATAGTCCTCAGAGGACACGGACGACGTCCTCAGAGGATAGTCCTCAGAGGACACGGAGGACGTCCTCAGAGGCGCAGTGGCATCGCGTGATACGTGACACACAGACACACGCAGCGGCTGTATCCAGGCTGATTCGGGACACACACAGTGGCTGAGGTCAACATACACCGGACACACGGACACACACGCAGCGGCTGAGGTCACCCGACCCGGGCGTACCACCGCAGCCTTCTCACGGCGTCTGAGCAGCGCGTGGGAGCGTCATCCAGCGCCATTGATCGCTGACCCGTGGAAGCGGGTAGCGGCGTGTCGCGCCGCGGGTGGCGGCGGCGGCGGCGGCAGCCCGACCCAGGCCACAATCAACAGGCAGCGGCGGCGGCGGCGGAGGCCGGGCCAGCCGTCACTCGCCTCCGGTTCGGGCCGTTCCCACAGGGCGGAGCGGCGGCGCGGCCCGCCCACGGAGCCCCCGACGCTGCCGCCAACAAAGCCGGGTGTCGGCTTCCGAGGGGCGCCGGCCGCCTTTCGGACGAGTAATTGAACCCTGAATGGCCGGTCAGACCGATTTATGGCTCCAGATTTGTGAGGATGGACCGGCAGCTCGCCGGGCCGTCTTCATTAGACTCCGCGACGGACGGACATCGCGTGCGGTCCACCGCCGCCGCCGCTTCCGCCGTGCAGCTGCACCCGGCGAGGGTCAGCGAGGGTGACACCGAGTCGTGTCCGACATCCCGGCGGTCCGCCGCGCCGCCGTACCGAACAGAGCTCTTTGTTGCGCCGCCTCCGTCCGGCGTGCGCGGCCTCCAGCGGAGGGCGGACACGCGTCCCGGGGTCAGTCGCGCTGGCAGGCCCGGTGACACAATCCGGACAGCGATTTAAAACGTTAAAGCGCCACGCCAAGGCCTGGTGGCTTGCCAGTTTTTGTCTGGACGCTCCCGGGACTAAAGTTAAACGCCGGCCGGCTCGTGTTATCAGGTACTGGCCGTAGCCCTTTGGCGGGCTGTTATGTTGGCGAGACGCGGATTTCACTTGCATAGCGCATGGGCGGCTCTGAAGCGCTGCAGGGACACGGAACCAGACCTGAGCAGCTTAGGGGCGGGTCGTCTGGTGCGATCATCGCGGTCTGAGCTGTGCCGGCGGCGGTCGCGATCGCGGCGGCGGTCGTCCAGCGGGCTCCGGGTCGGCGGCGGCCCCGCCGCTGCCCCTGCCGCCGCCGCGCCGCCAGCAGCCGGCTCAGCAGTGGAGTCGGCGGCCGGCGCGGAGGAGGGTGTGCCCGATTGCGTGCCCAGAGCCCATCGGTGCGTTCGACGGCTGCCAAGATGAACTCCATGGTGTTTGAGGCGCCCTGGCGGGTCTATTCCTCGCCGTACGACCACCTGCGGCCGGCTCAGGATAAAGGTGGGTCCACACTCCGCGCCGCCGGCATGGTCACCGCGGCGGCCGCTGCCTGTCTGGCTGCTGTCAGGTCCACTGCACGGTCGATACGTTAGTCACCCCGGGCGCGAAGGCCATCTGAGTGTCTCCTATGGACATCAGACGGCTTCCGCTCACCCCATCTCGGCCGTGGCTGGCCCGGCGCCAACGCCGAGAGCGGCCGGCTCGGCCATCTCGTGATGGCACCATTACAGACAGTGCCGGACGCGTCACCGCCTCGCAGCCGGCGTAATTGCATCGTGCCCGCGCGGCCGGATTATTGGCGAGTAACGAGCACACCCAATCCTCATCGGCCGGTAATTTGAAGCAATTAAATGATGTGTCAGGCACTCAACTTTTTATGGCGTCGATCGCATGCAATCTCGACCGTTTTTGCCGGGCGCCAACATTGATGGAGCGAGTGGCTGTTGCCATGGAATGAGAGCGAGCACAGATACGGAGAAACGCTGCGAGCTGAGATCCGGTGCTACCCTCATGTGAACCAATGCAGTCTCCAGTGTTATCCTCCAAAGAGTAGTTAGTCTCCCTAGTGTTACTGTCCTGTGAGTGGCTGCAGTCTCTTTAGTGTTGCTGTCCTGTGAGTGGCTGCAGTCTCCCTAGTGTTGCTGTCCTGTGAGTGGCTGCCGTCTCTTTAGTGTTGCCGTCCTATGAGTGGCTGCAGTCTCCCTAGTGTTGCTGTCCTGTGAGTGGCTGCAGTCTCCCTAGTGTTTCGGTCCTGTGGGTGGCTGCAGTCTCTTTAGTGTTGCGGTCCTGTGAGTGGCTGCAGTCTCTTTAGTGTTGCTGTCCTGTGAGTGGCTGCAGTCTCTGTAGTGTTGCGGTCCTGTGAGTGGCTGCAGTCTCTTTAGTGTTGCGGTCCTGGGAGTGGCTGCAGTCTCTTTAGTGTTGCCGTCCTATGAGTGGCTGCAGTCTCTTTAGTGTTGCTGTCCTGTGAGTGGCTGCAGTCTCTTTAGTGTTGCCGTTCAGTGAGTGGCTGCAGTCTCTTTAGTGTTGCGATCCTGTGAGTGGCTGCAGTCCCTTTAGTTTTGCTGTCCTGTGAGTGGCTGCAGTCTCTTTAGTGTTGCCGTTCAGTGAGTGGCTGCAGTCTCTTTAGTGTTGTGGTCCTGTGAGTGGCTGCAGTCTCCGTAGTGTTCCCGTCCTGTGAGTGGCTGCAGTCTCTTTAGTGTTGCCGTCCTATGAGTGGCTGCAGTCTCCGTAGTGTTCCCGTCCTGTGAGTGGCTGCAGTCTCTTTAGTGTTGCTGTCCTGTGAGTGGCTGCAGTCTCTTTAGTGTTGCGGTCCTGTGAGTGGCTGCAGTCTCTTTAGTGTTGCGGTCCTGGGAGTGGCTGCAGTCTCTTTAGTGTTGCCGTCCTATGAGTGGCTGCAGTCTCTTTAGTGTTGCTGTCCTGTGAGTGGCTGCAGTCTCTTTAGTGTTGCCGTTCAGTGAGTGGCTGCAGTCTCTTTAGTGTTGCCGTCCTGTGAGTGGCTGCAGTCTCCCTAGTGTTACTGTCCTGTGAGTGGCTGCAGTCTCCCCAGTGTTGCCGTTCAGTGAGTGGCTGCAGTCTCCCTAGTGTTGCCGTCCTATGAGTGGCTGCAGTCTCCGTAGTGTTGCTGTCCTGTGAGTGGCTGCAGTCTCCCTAGTGTTGCCGTTCAGTGAGTGGCTACAGTCTCCGTAGTGTTGCTGTCCTGTGAGTGGCTGCAGTCTCCGTAGTGTTGCCGTCCTGTGAGTGGCTGCAGTCTATTTAGTGTTGCCGTCCTGTGAGTGGCTGCAGTCTCCCTAGTGCTGCCGTCCTGTGAGTGGCTGCAGTCTCCGACCAGTGGCTGATGCCGAGCTGCAGTCTCCGAGGCGGCGGCCGGCCCCGAGCTGGCTACCTCCACCGAGGGCGGCGCCGGCGGCGGAGCTGGTCTGCCTCCCCCTCCCTCTTCCCTCTTCCTCCCGTCAGGAGCCGGCTTTGTCTCTGCAGCAGCTTCATAATTTATGGTTATTGGAAGGTTTTGGAGAGGGGCCGGACTGCAGGCTGGCTCACCGGGCGCGGGCTGCAGAGGGCTGCGCCGGCCCGCCGCCACCGCCGCCGCCGCCGCCGTCGTCATTAGAGCTGTGTTTGCTAAGCGGCGAGCGGCGTCATTAGGAGGTCGGGAGGTGGCCTCGGAGCGCGCTGCACACACGCCGACTGACACCTGCAGACCCAAACGGGGAGGCCGTCAGCTAACGACGCCGATTACCCAGCGAGCCGATGGCTGATGCCGGCTCTAATTGCCGGCTTCTTGTTCACCAATGATCGGTTAACAGACTCTGGCCGCCACCACCGCACGGCTCCGGACTACTGAATCTGGGGTTTGTAGCGTTTTCGCTGCGGTGGGTCTTGTGTTGTGTACCAATGAAGTAGAAATAGAGGGTTCTCCGGGCTCTTATAGGAGGCTAGCTGGTCATTTTAGGCAGACTCGACCAGATCGGGAATCAGATACGTTCGGTTGATTTGGGTGCATGTATCGATGAGCCAAACCAACGGAGTGTGTTTCTCTTTGAATACCATCATGCGGTATATTAAATCGCTTTTAACCCTCGGCCTACGGGGAGGTAAAACGACCCGCCCCCTGAGGTTTTTATTGGATAACTATTTACACATACACATACATACACATACACATAATCTTGCTGAAATTTTCAGTAGCTAATTTTACAACAATTATACGTATGCTCTATTTTTTTATATATTGAAATTGGTTAAGTGATTTGGGAGATAATAATGTTTCGATGACGTCATGTTGGTGGAAAATCGATAATGTTTGCAAAATCGTAAAAACAGAGTTTTAAAGCAAATTGCAATCAAAATTCAGCAAAGATATAAAATGTCCTACTCTTAAAAATGGCAATCTCGGATTTTCGAAACTCTGGGTTTTTGATACCTTAAATAAAAAAAACTTTTTTAATCACCGTACAATCAATAACAAAAGATGTTAGAAAACCCGGAATACATGTGAGAGAAATGAGTATGGAAAATACCCAAACCAAATTTCAAAGCAATATCTCTATTTTTGACTGAGTGATGGCTCCCTAAGTGTAAGAAACTCATGACGTCATTTTTTAATAACTTTTGGGGACTTTTTGACCAGATGCGAACAAATAATGACCTTTTCTGCATTTCTGAGACAAAACTAGTCTAGGAACATGACTTTGTATTTACATTTATCAATTTCTAATTTTGAGGTTTTCTGACAGAGCAAAATCGCTATTCTGGACGTGGTTGATCGAGGCCATTCACTTGACCTGGAAGGTCATTCGTTAATCCGAAACCTAAAAATTGCATACCGTTAGATTCCAAACATGACAGGCAACATGTTGGTACTTACCGTGTTGCGCCATGTTGCTTGGTTTGGAAGTTGACAGGGGGTCTTTTTAGGACCCCACGTAGGGCGAAGGTGAAAAAAGCTCCCGTAGGGCAAGGGTTAAATTTCCAACGTTTGGAATGATTCAAGCCTATTACATTCTCTTAATGTATTCATAGACAATCCTATCATCTATTGGAAAATCCGTCCGGATGGTTTTGGTGCACGGCTACATTCGGTTATTTTCGGCGAAGTGGATGCATCGCGCCTAAAAGAAACTGCCGAAAACAATGCTGTGCCGGCGATTATGTTGATAAACGTGTTTGCGAGACTGTGAGTGCCGGCTTTTGTCTCCAGAGAAAGTGGCCTGCCTTTCGGAATTGTTTTACGTTCAGCTGTCATCGTCAATCAGAGGACATTGGCGCTCATGGATGCATGCGGTCACTGAACACACCATGACAGATATCTATGGTGTCAGTGAGCTGCCCTACCAGTGATCTGATCGTGTCTATCTGTGTTCTCCGTCCTTAGTGAACGTGGTGGAGGCGCTGCAGGAGTTCTGGCAGATGAAGCAGGCACGGGGAGCCGAGCTGAAGAACGGCGCCCTGGTCATCTACGAGTCTGTGCCGGCCTCGTGTCCGCCCTACGTCTGTTATGTCACACTGCCGGGAGGCAGCTGCTTCGGCAGCTTCCAGGTCAGTGTCGCTGTCTCTGTCGTCAGTCAGTGGTCCTCCGTCAGTGGTCCGCCGTCAGTGGTCCGTCGTCAGTGGTCCGCCGTCAGTGGTCCTCCGTCAGTGGTCCGCCGTCAGTGGTCTGCCGTCAGTGGTCCGCCGTCAGTGGTCCTCCGTCAGTGGTCTGACGTCAGTGGTCCGCCGTCAGTGATCATCCGTCAGTGATCTGTCGTCAGTGGTCCTCCGTCTGTGGTCCGCCGTCAGTGGTCCGCCGTCAGTGGTCCTCCGTCAGTGATCTGTCGTCAGTGGTCCGCCGTCAGTGGTCCTCCGTCAGTGGTCCGCCGTCAGTGGTCCGCCGTCAGTGGTCCTCCGTCAGTGATCTGTCGTCAGTGGTCCCCTGTCAGTGGTCTGACTTCAGTGGTCTGACGTCAGTGGTCTGACGTCAGTGGTCTGACGTCAGTGGTCCTTCTGTAAGATACTGACTTCGGTGTCTGAGGCTCCTGTTGGATTCCCTGTGAGAGCTGATTGTGAAGTTACTTTTGTGGTCCCTGATTACTGCTGGCAATACGGTTGAAGAAAACCATTCTTTCTTGATATTTCTTCCTTTTGACTGATTTTGCCGGTGCATGCTACCAATAAACACCGATTTATTGCCAACATATGGTCTATTATTTTTCCATCAAGTAGTTTATTTTTGTCTGCGCCATGAAGCTGTCATACCGTGCTAAGTTATTGTACGGCGCCTTGGAAGCGGCTTGTCTATTTGAGTGTGGCAAGCAAAATTCTGGGTATATGAATAATACTGTTGATGGCGCTTTTTAAGTAAGCCGGATTGTAGCTTCAGGCTTTGGCATGTTGCAAGTCGCCACTCCCCACAACACAACCGGATAGTGCAAGATGCACTATCCGGTTGTGCACAACCGGATAGTATGCTGGAAACCTGTGAATATACCGGCCGCTAAGCGAGCTGGGGACCGGATTTTATTCAGGTGCAACATGCGCGATGGATTTCCTGATTATTTGGCCTTGCCTGTACTGAAGACACCTGTTCACTTGTGCAAGAAACAATGGTTGCCCGTTGGAATGTTGAGGCTTGATACATCCGTGAAATGTGATACCCTTAGCAACTGAAGAATAGTATGCTGGCTTGGTGTCAGACGAATTTCGTCTGCCTTATCAAGCAGTTGTTGTTAGTGCGACTAAAGCAGCACGAACCTATAAAGTGGTCGTTATTTGGTCGTTATGTTTAAGGTTTCATTTAGTGCGACAATGTTTGAGGTAAGTAGTGCAACGCACCCTAGTTGACAAGAGTTGGAAGCAGTGGGTAAACAGTAACTAAGCATTTTACCATCTGATTTCTACTAGTAGGTAGTAGGTACCTATATCCCTTTTGATATCTATCTCCTCATGGGCTCCGCAAGCGAGGAAGGGGGGGGACATTTCCCCTAACTTCGAAGTTGGGGGGGGGGACTGAGTGTCTTTTGTCCCCCCCCTCCCCCGACTTTGAGCACATAACACTGCCCTCAGATTTCAAGCACCTCAAACAGTACCTACACACCTCAAGCACCTTCAACAGTAAGAATACAGTTATCCAGGGAATACAATTACAATTTTCGGGCCGCTCCGCGGCGCAATTGCAATACACACTCGAGTGTATACGGGTTAAACAAAATCGCACCGTTTCGTTGCGTATTTATGTTTTGTTTATATGTTGCTACTTTCCTATATAATTTGGCAAAATAGTTCGCTTTATCACTTTTTTACCGCTATCTTAACCCTATTTGTAACAGGCTCCTGGCTACCCCTATTTGTAACGGGGTTGGGGGGGGGGCGGATTCCGCCCCCGGAGATCTCGAGATCTACCCGTCCGATTTTCAAAAATCAAACGGCGTTTGATGCCCCTTAACATCATCTACATTAAAAAAAGAAATATTTGATAGGTGGCAACAGGGGGTCAAAAACAACAAATTTTAGAGGTATTTGTGATCCAACACAGCTGCCATGTTTATCAACCGATTTTAACGCAACCAATGGGAATCAATATATATTAAATTGGAGATTAATATATGCCGGTGACTTTGGAAAATTAAACAATAATAGGTCACTCAATATGGGGATGAAGTAAATGCGTAATAAAACCATTTTTTGATGTTTTTTTTTTTATAAATGAAATCGTGTGTTATTGTGACATTGGACAAAACAATTATAAAGCATATTTTTTCCCCATAGGCGGCACCAGGTTAGTGAAAAATGGAGGTCAAATAGGAAACAAAAATATTAACCGCAGACAAGTTGCTACCCAGCACTATAAACAAGTTACTGATCGTAGATAGTTCCTTTTTCATGTTGTACTTCATGATATGCGTATCAAGGATCCAAACTGGTGAGGTTCAAAACCTTTTGATAGGTATATTATCCGCTATTATGATACTAACTAGCCCACAGTGACTATTTCACTTACAACTTCAATTCACATTGCTTACCCCCCTTTGTACCCTACCTGGACTCGCCTATTATCTTATAATCGTTCGTAGAGTACCCTGTGGTGAACGTTTCATCCAAAAACTGCAGTATGTTATGTCATTGTAGGCCCATGCATCTTATTATCCTTGCAATAATATGACCCCCTTTCTTACATTCCTGAACGGACCTCTGCAAAAAAATGACTTCATTCACTCTCCTGGCCTCCAAGTGCATATATGATTATAAACTAACCGTCTATTGCGCCGTAATCGCTAGAATATCGTCATCACCATGCCGTCACCCCCCCCCCCCTTTCATGTGCCTGCCCCTGCAACTCTATATGTAATAAATTATGCAAATAATGGAAGGAAACACTATTGTTTACATCTTGATAGCTATTAATGCCCCTTAAATCGCTCTATGCCCTTGGGAAGGGCCCTTTCAACGCTCGGTAAGGGAGACATTTCGAGGCGCCCCCTCTCCCCCTGGACGAAATCCTGGTTAAGTGCCTGTGTGGACTGTGGTTAAGTAACAGCCATGCCACTGCAACTTAGCAGTAATGCGCATGTATAAGTCGCTCAGTTTTTTTTTTTAGAAGCGGAAAGTACGTTAACTTAGTCAACAAGTCACCTCTCTAGGCCGTGGCGTTGCCACAAATTTTTTAGTGTGGGGGCGGGGGACAGCCATGGGTTTGGGGGCCAGCCCAATTGGGCTAATGTTAGAATCCTGCGAATCTGGGGGGGGGGGGGACTCCGGCCGGAGCGATCCTGGGTGGGTGGGCAGCCCCCCCCCCCCTCCCCCGGTGGCAACGACCCTGTCTCTAGGTACCACTGGCACAGCAAGTAGCGGGAGTATCCCGAGGCAAGTTCGCAGTGGCGCACGCAGGGGGGGGGGGGGGGGAGGGTCAAAAGGGTCAGCTGACCTCTCCCCCGAAGTTTATGAGGGGCACGCATCAAAAGGACCCGTATTCTGGCCCATACCTGGCAGGGGCACAGTCTTGGTCAGGCCTGATCGAGGCAAGAGCCCGGTGCTGGCAAAGGCGTGATATGAGGCTCGGTCAGGACGAGAGCCCGCTCCTAGCAAATTCTTTGATATGGGCCCCTTCCTGATAGGGGCCCGTTCCTGGTAGGAGCCCGGTGCTGGCATAGGCGTGATATGGGGCCCGGTCAGGGCGAGGACCCGGTCACAACAGGGCCTGGTCGGGAAGGGGGCATATTCTTGATACGGGCCCGTTTCTGGTAGGGGCCCAGTCTTGGTCAGGCCCGGTCGAGGCAGGGGCCCGGTGCTGGCAAAGGCGTGTATCGGGTCCGGTCAGATGTAGAGCCCGGTTCCCACCATATCCTATACACTCAGCCCTATATTTCGTTGAGGTCATGAATCCGCGTCCCCCCAACTTCAAACCTGTGGCGGAGCCCTTGTATCTCCCTGTATAGGGCAATGCTATTTTAAATTAGTATTGGTGGCGAAAGAAGGGCGATAAATCGCGTGCGTGCGTGCGTGCGTGCGTGCGTGTGTGTGTGTGTGTGTGTGTGTGTGTGTGTGTGTGTGTGTGTGTGTGTGTGTGTGTGTGTGTGTGTGTGTGTGTGTGTGTGTGTGCCTGTGTCTGTGTCTGTGTCTGTGTCTGTGTCTGTGTCTGTGTCTGTGTCTGTGTCTGTGTCTGTGTCTGTGTCTGTGTCTGTGTCTGTGTCTGTGTCTGTGTCTGTGTCTGTGTCTGTGTCTGTGTCTGTGTCTGTGTCTGTGTCTGTGTCTGTGGCTGTGGCTGTGGCTGTGGCTGTGGCTGCGGCTGCGGCTGCGGCTGCGGCTGCGGCTGCGGCTGCGGCTGCGGCTGCGGCTGCGGCTGCGGCTGCGGCTGCGGCTGCGGCTGCGGCTGTGTCGGTGTCGGTGGCTGTGGCTGTGGCTGTGGCTGTGGCTGTGGGTGTGTGTGTGTGTGTGTGTGTGTGTGTGTGTGTGTGTGTGTGTGTGTGTGTGTGTGTGTGTGTGTGTGTGTGTGTGTGTGTGTGTGTGTGTGTGTGTGTGTGTGTGTGTGTGTGTGTGTGTGTGTGTGTGTGTGTGTGTGTGTGTGTGTGTGTGTGTGTGTGTGTGTGTGTGTGTGTGTGTGTGTGTGTGTGTGTGTGTGTGTGTGTGTGTGTGTGTGTGTGTGTGTGTGTGTGTGTGTGTGTGTGTGTGTGTGTGTGTGTGTGTGTGTGTGTGTGTGTGTGTGTGTGTGTGTGTGTGTGTGTGTGTGTGTGTGTGTGTGTGTGTGTGTGTGTGTGTGTGTGTGTGTGTGTGTGTGTGTGTGTGTGTGTGTGTGTGTGTGTGTGTGTGTGTGTGTGTGTGTGTGTGTGTGTGTGTGTGTGTGTGTGTGTGTGTGTGTGTGTGTGTGTGTGTGTGTGTGTGTGTGTGTGTGTGTGTGTGTGTGTGTGTGTGGGCGCGCGCGCGGCGGGATTAACACTACGCAAACGCTTGAACATGTCGGATCTATTGTTGAAACATGTCAGAAAACAAATTGAGACACGTCAGCGAACCCGGCAGAGAACATGCCACGACAAGTGAGGAGCGGGACAAAAGAGCAGCCCAGAGACATGCAGGAACACGTCAGGGAATATGGCAGATATCGCGTCGGACCAAGGTCAGACAAACACGTCGTCTGGAAGAAGGCCAAGCCATGTCGTACCATGCAACTCTTCCAGAGGAGTGGCGCGGCTGAACACACCAGCCAGGTCGCTATACAGTGTACACTGTACACAGCCACAGTGGCCCAAGTCACCAGTCCGCAGCGGTCTGCCGGGTCTGCCCGTCCACCGTGACCCGGTCCAGCTGGCCGGCGCTCACCCCCGTCAGGCGGGCCGGGTCAGCAGACCTGCCAGGTGAGGTCGCCCGCCGCCGCCGCCGCTCCCAGACAATCATCTCCGTGTTCGCCGAAACGCCCGGACGCGCCCGGACGCCCGGCGGCTGGACTGCATGCCCGTCAGGTGCCGACGTACACATAAAGTTTTATGCCCACATCTGCGGCGGGTTATTGTGGCGCGGCGCGCCGGCCACGCCGCCGGCGGCGCGACGCAACCGAAACGGGCCTCTAAGCCGGTCGGCCAGGTCCGCTGACTGGCCGCCGAGGAGGCGAACAATAGACACAAATATGTCACAGAATCGAGTTTTGACTACTCCAGGTTATACAAATTCACTTCCGCAATGTGCTTACTGACAAGATTTGGGAACAGGAAGATGACATGCTATTAACTATGTCCCGGGATCGTCAGTTGCAGTCCAAGTCGCTACGCCAACCGCTACCCCGGACGCTACCCCAGCCACTACCCCAGCCGCTACTCCAGCCGCTACCCCAGCCGCTACCCCAGACGCTACCCAGACGCTACTCCAGCCGCTACCCCAGCCGCTACCCCAGCCGCTACCCCAGACGCTACCCCAGCTGCTACCACATCCGCTACCCCAGCCGCTACCCCAGCCGCCACCCCAGCCGCTGCCTCAGCCGCTACCCCAGCCGCTACCCCAGCCGCTACCCCAGCCGCTGCCTCAGCCGCTACCCCAGCCGCTACCCCAGCCGCTACCCCAGCCGCTACCCCAGCCGCTACCCCAGCCGCTACCCCAGCCGCCACCAAGCGGCGTCCGTCTCTGCAGGCACGGCACCCGTTAGTCAGTAAAGACATACCCAAAGGAAAGGGCTCTGCATATTGATAAGTCTGACTGCACGGCTGCCGCACGGTCCGAGCCGGATCTGAACCGGCCACCGGGCCCATCTGTATGTATATGTCCGCCAATCACAAACAAAGCCCGGCCGGCCCAGCATGCAACGGCCCGGCTCAGTGGCAGCGCTGCAGTGCGGCACGCTCTGGCCGGGCATGAGATCTGTGGCCCGTCCGACCGGCCGTGCTGCAGCGGCGACCTGACCCAGCTGAGCTGATCTGCTGACCGGCAGCGCAGGGTGTCCTCGGATTAATGTCCGGTCCGCTCTGTACCGCCGCGAGCCGGCAGCCGCAGCACGACCTGCACGTTTCTCGGCCGCGTGACTTGTAACCGGGCGTCCGGCGCTGCCACTGCTGCCGAAACCGGAGTTCCCACGGCCGGACATTGTGTCTGATGCCCGGCGTGGCCGCTCGGCCTGCCGTGTGACCTGTATACCCTCCCTGCCACGAAAGCCATCGCCGCAAAGCTGCTGCAGACCTGGGAAAGGCGAGCGACAGTGGAGGCAGCAGGCGGAGGGGATGGGCAGGGAAATGAGCGTGTTATGTCAGCTCAGGGCGACCCACTAGGAGTACATGGAGAGCCAAGGTTGTATTTTGACTGACAGAAATGTATCAGGAGACTTCCAGATGCACCTGTCCATCTAAACGTGAGACACGTTCGGCGAGAAATGGTGATGCGAGACCCTCTTTGTGTTGCGGAGTCGGATCGGACTCGGGTGACTCGGAGGAGTCGGAGCTCGCTCCTCAGATGACACCGGCGGCCGTACCGTATGTACCGGCGCCGCTCCGTGACGATAATCGGTAATCAATGGCTTGTTTTTGCGGCTGCGGCGGGTGGCGGTGGCGGTGAATGGGCCGGCGGTGCCGACAGAGGCGATGGCCAGCCCCCCGCCGGGTCACCACGCGGTGCCGGACGGCGGAGCGGCGCGGCGGCGCGGCGGCGCGTCACTCAGTGGTCTCTCCCTGCCCTGCCGACCGGCCGGCCGGCGGCACCCGGCAGCTGCCACCCGATACAGCTGCCGCCGGCCTCAGCTGCTCCCCGAGAGAAAGAGGATACTTCTCAGCCGGGCGGCAGGTGGTGAGCGGGGCGCCGATAAAACGCCGGGAAAGTGGTGTATTCTATGGGACGATTAGAGAAAGATCAGAAACACTTTCGGCTCAGATTCTAGTAAATGGTTATGAGAGTAGGGATTAACTTCCTCTTGTTATTTGACGTGACCATAGATGAGTTCTGCGAAGTTAGAGCAAGAGTGTCTTGTGCAATCACATATCATAGTATATATTTAATAATTGTGTGGTTACTGTTAAAATAATTACATTATGATAAAAACAGACAAAGATTTTCAGTCTGTGCCACTGTTGAGTATCCAGTTTCTAGTATCCAGTATCTAGTATCCAGTATCCAGTATCCAGTATCAAATGTCCAGTCTACCATCCAGTGTTGAGCAGTGTTCAGTCGCGGGTGTCCAGTTCACAGCGGGTGTGTCCGCTGACAGAGACTGGAGACCGCAGCGGACCGCCTGTCCGGTGAGGTCCGCAGCGGACCCATCGGACCCCTGTCCGCAGCGGACCCCTGTCCGGTGAGGCCCACCGGGCCGACAGCACCAGTATACCAGACCAGACCGGCCGCGCTCACTGCCGCCGACCGCATGAATAAAATATCACCCGTTATTAAATCCCGCCGGCAACCGCCGCTATCTGGTCAGTAACGATAACGAAAAACAGCAGCGGCGGCAGCCGGCACCGGGTGCCGCGCTCTGCAGTGGTGCTCCTCGCAGAGGCCTTGCCAGGGTGCAGGGTGCAGGGCACGAACCCAGCGGTCCTTATGACCCGCGAACGAGTGGGCAGCTGGGTCCATGTACGTAAGGGAAGAGCTGTACGACTGCATACTGCATTCTGATATGCGAAGCATAGCAGAGCTACAGGTGTAGTATTTGTACTGCAGGGTACGACGACCCTTCCCGGAGAGGCCCTCCTCTGGGAGGTGCCACCTCTCCTCCTCTCCCTGGTCTGCTGCCGCCCGGCCGGTCTGCTGGCGGCCGCAGCCCTGTCCCCTGTCCCCTGTTGGCCCGCCCGTCGTCGCCGCCGCCGTGTGGTCAATATGTCCGGCTGTCCTCTCCCCTGCCCTGCCGAGTGCCATCCATCTTCCAGGCCGACCGCCACATACCCGAGTGACGCCCGCTACATTTTTATTCTCACCGCCAGTCCCCGAGCTGTTTTTCGGGCGGAGGCGCATTTAAATGGCAGCGCGCGGGCCGGGTTCACCCGGGCGGTGACGGGACGGGACGGGACGGGACGGGACGGGACGGGACCGTGGTGCCGAGCCGTTCCCTATCACTTCTGCTGCCGCCGGGTGTTTGGCACGCGCCTCGAGAGACATGCCGCGAATACCGACCCATTACTGCTCCGATAGCTAATGAGAATCAAATAGTTTGGTGTAATTATGCGCGCTCGGCTCTTTGTGCCGGCCCGGGTGCGGCCGGCGCGCCGATTGACCAATGGTGGACAGGCCCTGTCGAGTTGTGCTGTCGACCCTATCGCTCGGTATTGACGATGGCCGCGAAGCTTGGTTGACATCGGAGAAATATGCCTCCACTGAGGATCTGGTGTTTTTAGCTTGATGTGGAAGTTTTAGTGACACACGTTGTCAATCTTTTTGGAGAAATGTTTGTGTTTGCTGTATTTATTCTCCATAGGACTGTAGTCAAGATAGGATAAACAATGTATTGTATTAAGTAATATCGATCAGTAAATAATGTGTGTTAAGTTCAACAAATTGTATTAATTGAATTTACATTGACCCATCTGGAAATTTTTCCTGTCGATCTGGGTACCTAAATATCAGCATGTGCCATTCCAAAACGAGAAATTGCTCGAATGTCTTATGCACTGCGCTTGCACCATTTTGTTTAGCCAATGATGTATTATTTTCAGTGCAAGTCACCTTGAAAGACGGCCGTGCTGTAAGCCGTGCT